>JALPQI010015211.1:0-33350 GCA_025490895.1 Thaumatotibia leucotreta
TGTTTATCGTCGTTAGTATAGTTCGTGAAATATAAATTGATAACTTTCTACCTACATTATAGTAAAAATAAACATTAAATTTATATTTCTCGAACTATATTATGAATTTACGTTTTAATTAATATCATAATATGTATGTACGAAAATGACGAGTAGCACGATAAACGCTGAATTACCATAAACCTACGGGACACGAGTTGTCACACGACAGCGACTCTTAGTTTCAGGGTTCCCTTTTCAACTACGTAACTATTGCACTTCTCCATTCCCTATGTGTTAATCTTTAAACTTTGCCATTTATAGTAAATACATCGATTTGTAGTTCAATGTCCTTAAATTGATGGACACGTCACAAATAGATCTATTACTGTGGTAGATTAGGAGAGAACCGTATTTTTGGAACAAATTATTTGAATGAAATTAAACCATGGATTTAGCTTACGTAACGCTGCTGATACTAGCATTAAGGAGTCACGAAACGGCTTTATATGATGCATGGAGTATAAATCAAACAAAGGATTTCAAAAGTAGTTTAAAATTACCATTTTTCCGAGCTCGTTCGCTATTCATTTCAATTTTTCACGTCAACAGTGCTGTCTCCATATCATGCATTCATTACTGCGCAACACCCGCGAGCACCCCACTTGCTAAGACAAATTGAAATTAAATCTCCCTAAGACCAACACAACGACTAAAATAAAACCCCATGTTAAAATGATTTGCTAATTTACAGTCGGTAATGTTGCTATATCTAGTGAAATTAAACATCGATTTTAGATTCAACTTATTACCCCATCATATTGAAAGTTCTTCTGGACGGGTTGTTGAGTCAAATGTTGCACAACTGACGTAACCTTCGAAATGGAAAAGAAACGCACGCACGGCCCACGTTGGCGGCCATATTGGAAACCAGTCTGCGGCAACGCGGATCGCGCCTTTTTTGTTAAAAGGTAAATGGTTAAACTATGTATTACATAATTTATGGTTACTAAACCATACAGAAAAATACCACAAGTATATAAATAACAATAAATACAACTAATATCGTTGACAATCAAAATAACTGAATAATTAATAATTATTTTATGTACAACCTGTTACCTTTCAGTTCTCTTTGATTGCTATTGAAAAATAGTTAAAGTAGCAAGAAGATGTCGCGAAATAGAGATAAATGAATTAAATCATGGTTTAATCTAACACAAAATGACCTAGTACCACGATAATAATCAAAGGCTTGTTTGTAGGTACAGTATATTAGAGCGGCCATGGTACTCAGAAGTATCTGAACATGTAGGTACTCTAACGCCATGACAATAGAGGCCTGCTCCGATATTTGTGAACGCCCTGGTCGCTTCGATATACTTATCGAAGAAATCGAATTTGAACCTGGGCATTTTTACTTCTAGGGACACCCAATTAGCTAAACTCTCACAAAAAAAGTTAACTTCTATGCCAGCTTTGTAACGACAATTAAGCATTTCGACGAGGGTGATAGTTGGAGCCGGAGTTAAACGAGGGCGACAATCACCCGAGTTAAAAAGAAGTTTTTACACGTGTATCGAACGACTTTTTTCATAACAAGTGCCTTAAAAAGAGAAATTAACGCACGCGAAGCGTGCGCAGTTTACTTTTCCGTACTAGTTAGGAATATTATATTTCGTGCGGGGGGTTACTCACGTTTTTAATTCGAAAAATGATGAAAAACGAAATATAATTGTAATTCATACTAAAATGTCTCATGAGTTTTGTGTTTAATATTATCAAAACACTCTGGTCCTTCACAATGCATACTTAAATTACTTAATGCTCAGAAAGTGTGCCTGAATTATTACTTCACTGCATGATCTTCACTGCATCTGGTTTGTACTGCCGAGATTGTCTTTTTTCCTCATAATGGATAGTAAAATATTGTCTGTACTCGATACATAATATATCAATGACCCGCCAAGAGCGTGTCGGTCCTTGCTCAGTGTAGGGTCCCGTAGTATTGAAAAACTGCTCAACCTATCACGTACAAAATAATATTCCTATACAGTTTTATATAAAGGTGTACTTACTTTGATATTTTTTTTGATATTTTTTGAATTTATGGTTCAACAGTTAGAGGGGGGAGGAGTGGAAACAATTTTATTTGTTTCGGAGCGATTGTGTCCGAATTTAATGAGTATTAACTTTTAATTACCTACCTATCCAACAATATATCACAAGTTATGGTTGAAATTAAAAAAAGAACACTCCCCAATTCACGTGTTGTACCCTACCACACACTAGACATACAGTTACGTTGAAAAACTTATTTCGAAAAAAGGTTGATGATCTCTGAAACCAATCCGAATCCAGGAAATTTTATAAAACATTAAAGATTCTAAATATAGAGAGGAAACATGTGTATGACTTTTTTGTAGAGAATTTTATGTAGATTACTTATGTACTAGAAAGTTTTTTGCTATAAGCCACGGTTTACGAGTTATTTGCGAAAAATTTAAAATAAGGACATTTACACCCCTCTCCCCCCGTTAGCTCCACCCCTAACCACCAGTACATTTAGTATGTGGTTTAAAACACCATTCCCTACTACTATGCCAAAATTCGCTTATACACGAGTTTTTTCCCCCGATAGGCAGCTTTTGGTCTTCGTTAGATGGGCTATATTATCATAACAATCTATTAATTTCATTCTATTTTTTAGTATTTGTTGTTATAGCGGCAACAGACACACAGAATCTGTGAAAATGCCAACTGTCTAACTATCACGGTTCACGAGATACAGTCTGGCTGGTGACAGACAGACGGATAGACAGGCAGACAGCGGAGCCTTAGTAATAGGTCCCGTATTACCCTTTGATTACGTAACCCTATAATAAGAAGCCAGCGCGGTTTTTGTCATTCCGTTCTTTATATCAAGAGAGCTAGTTAAGTTACGAGTCAACAGATACTTATTAAAGTTATTAAACTATTTGTTTATTTCTTTTCTTAAGTTAGGATTTTTATAAAAATGTCTATAAAAGTATAATACAATATTACATACAAAAACAATACAAAATATAAACACCTTATAAAAAACCTAACCTAGAGTGCCGCCGGCAACGGGGCGGGCCCAAGCTGCCGGTGGTTAAGGTCGCAGAGAGAGGAACCGACGGACTATCCGCGCCGTGTCCAGGATTACCGCCTTCTGCATCTGACCCTTGATCCAGCCATCTAGCGAGAGACTCTTGAGATAATTAATGGTCGAGTCTCTTCGCTATGAAACCGTTCGCTGTAACGACTATCGGGACTATGATCATCCAGTCAACATCCCACATGGCGGTTATCTCGTGGGCCAAGTCTAGGTACTTACTGGAAAGTTATTATTATGAGTCTTTATTATGAGTCTCTTACTAAAGCGAATTATCCTCGTCCTGGCGATCATAGTCTGTTTGAGGTATTCAAATTTAAAACAAATGAATTAAAAAATATCGGTTTGCTTTTTGCTTGCATCAACTTTTTTCTGTCTGTTATTGCCATGGTTACGGTCGCCTGAGTCACGCTGGTTTTATGAAAAATTATGCTACTTAAACTATCCAAACATGCATTTTTCTCATGTTGGTAAGTCCGTTCCTTATAAAAACATGCACTACATGCATGTTTGCATAATTTAAGTGTCATAATTTTGCATACAACCAGCGTGACTCAGGCGACCGTAACCATGGCAATAACAGACAGAAAAAAGTTGATCACCCTTTTATATAAAATAAAAGGATTTTGGGTATATCATCGTCATCATCATCAGCCTATGATAATCCACTGCTGGACGTAGGAGGTAAATGCCCATAATCGCCACGCTGGGCAAGCGGATTGGCGATCGCAGTAAAGTGTCCCCTATGATGACGCTGCTGCCCGTCATCAATCTTTTATCAAATAATGGTTAGTGACTCTTCAATCCCTTAGTCGACTCTTACGGCACCCGCAGGAGGAGTTGGGGTGGTGACAAATGTATTCTTACTGCCGTCACCACACGGCCATTTTGGGTATAACCTAACCTTAAAAGACTTCACTCATAATTTGACAAAGATCGAATATGTCCTTTAGGAATCACAATGTGCAGGATGAGGCTACCTCTTACCTAATCATATTTATTTTATTCATAAACTATACAAAATTTGTATGTGAATGGGCGGATTGTTATTTTATTATAGTTTTTTAAAATTTTCTAAATTTAGATTTTTTCATATTCTTTCTGCTCAGAATCGCGAGCTCTTTCGATCCTCATTAGCAGAAAAGTGTCCCGAGAATTCCATATTTTTTTTTTCTTCCACTGAGTTAAGGTCGAAGAAAATGTATGAAAAATAGTAACCCAATGGATTTTTTTTGGGATACTTTTTTTTCTATCAGGATCGAAAGAACTCGTAAAAAATGAAAAATGTAAAAAAGTCCAAATTTGGAAAATTTTAAAAAACTACAACAAAATAAAAATCCGTTGAATATTTTTAATACTTATACTCGTACATCCTTAAGTACATTATTAAGTAGGTTTTAGACCCGTACATTCATATAAAATTATTATAAATTCATTAGCAGTACTACGAGTACGAGTAGTAAGTATTTTAGTGCAACGTCAAAATAATACAGTAATAAATTAATTAAGTAATAATAATTTTAAATGAATATAAATATTAAAATATGATATAAATATTTAAAAGTATAGAATTAAAATTGTGGTGACAAATGCCGTCACCACACGGTCTAAAGATATATACGCCAATGATGAATATCGATTGACGGGGACCGCCAACCTATACTGTTTTGTAATACCTGACAGTAATTGAATATTTGTTATTAAAAATCAGTGTCAATGGGTCAGCGGGGAAAAATACGCTTAGTCAAAAATGTCAGTAGGTAGGTAATAATAGCGTGCATTAATAAATATTCGATACTTTATTCTGAAGTGTAGGTTAAGTGACTATACCACCATTTGTCAGCAGAATAAAACTGCTGACTTTGCAAAGTATTTGACGTCTTTCACACATATCGTGAAACACGTTCGCTGATATATTTTACGTCAATACTAATAAATATCAATATTATATGGGAGCCCAAGGATTAAGCTTTTAAGTTAATAAATCCAAAATTATTTTGGATTTATTAGTTGATTATCGAATAATGCAAGATAATGTTTTCTACTGATGAATGCTATATAAATTTGTTTTGCAGTTTAGTGTAGATGACTAGACAATGCTAGATTACAATGTATAAGTACATATGTGGCTACCCATAGGAAAAGATGGCAGTTTCTAATTAAGTATTTCTGTATTAAATAAATTATAGTAATAACAAGTTTAGTAGAAAAATAAATATAATAATAATAAATATCTTGGGACATCTTACACAAATCAATCTAGTCCCACGGTACGCTCAATTAAGGCTTGTGATGTGGGACCAGGCGACGATATAGATAATTGATAGATACATATAGATACTTAAATACATACACAGCCATGACCAAGGAACAAATATTTGTGATAAATAAACACACAAATAATGCTGTCGCCGGATTTCGAACCCGGAACCTCCAGCTTCGTAGGCAGGGTCACTTCCAACTTGGCTACGGAGGCTGACATGGCAAAGCCCAACAGATGAAATTGCAACTAACTACCTATTTATTTGCATATTTTGTTTTTATTATACTATGGCGGCTGAATCCACGATTTGGACTCCATTATGTTGCCGTGTTTCTAGCAATATGTTAGATCGATATATAAAAACATAATGATGTGTATAACATACTCGTAACAGGCAACACTGCGTGTTGCAGTTCAGGCGTCCTGTGTGTTGCTGTGTCGCCGCTTGATGATCGAAAACATCGTTCAAACAACAAATAGAGAGAGAGAAAGTTTATTATTAACTTACTCTCTCTCTCTTTGTTGCATTTTCGTACTCACTTCACCATCTTAAGGTGCATTCAGGCCAAAAGAGCATTCGCTGTTCTATCCCCCGCTCTACGAAATCAACCAATCACGTCTTGTGTAACGATCGAATTTCGTAGAGTGGGAGGTTAGGATAGCGAATTCGCTTGGTCTGAATGCACCTTTACGAGTGCTTCGCTTTTCGGGTAATAGGATACATTTTAACACAGTCTGGCGTGTGCACGGAAGATCAAACAGGTATACAAGAGCGAAAAGGACAAGCAATACCTTGCGGGTTGCTATTGTTGCTAAGTTAGGACACGTTCATGAATAAGGGGGCAAGTTTCCAGCAACATTGTGCCGTTCGATCAAGAAATGTAATCAACAATAGCGCTAGCTCATGCATGGTACGGTTACTGGAGCTCAACAATTAATATTTTCCATGAATACGGGATAAACGCGTCTTGGTCAGATGCAACTTTAGGTAAAGTTACGAATTTTTTTTATGATACAAAATTTTATATCTCCTGTACACGTTTGTTATTTTATTCGTTTGTTTATTTCTTTTTCATTTGCTTACGTCCTGTATAAAACGAATAATTATGTAAAGTGCGACCGATATGAGACGATCTATTATTTAAATGCGACCCTTTGCTCCTGGTTAGAAAATATAAATTATAGAATAAAGTCAACTGCAGTGTCTCGGGGCCTTGGTGCCGGAGAGGGTCGCCGCAGGGGGAGGGAGGGGGCACGGTCGTAGATGACGCGCGTCCTACTGGCACACTGACACACTTACCCAGTGACAGTGGTACTGCTTTTGGTTCGACGAGGTCGCCACGGTGCGTCCTACGTATACGATAATGTACTTATGTATATATATATGATAAGCTCGACAAGACATTGCTATAAATAGTGTGATGTCAGGGAGAACACTCGTCGTAAACAAAGTTTGTTTATGTCAAGTGTTTGGTTGTGGACTGTCTACTTACTACTACTCTGTATTTGTTGTATTTAAAAGCTGACTAGGTCGACATATGATCATGTTTTCAATAAACTTACACCAGAGACTAATACCTATCTGAAACCGGATACCGGTGAGAAGGATTTATATTTATAGTTGCAGAATGCGATACCGTCTTAACTACCAAGCAATTTCTAGGAACATGTGAATGCTTTTATTTACATCAAGGTTACCGCTAAAAGGAAAATCCAAACTGTTAGGTACTGTCACCGATGAATAACATTCTCACTGATCGTACAATTAATTTGGCTGTTTATTTCACTACTTAAAAAAAGTTACTTTCTCTTACTTTGAATTATATTACTAAAATATAAGCAATGCCTTAAGTCTTAACCAACATTGTTCACGTAATTCGTCATTATCCCGCTGTTCTCCAGGGAAGAACTTCATAATGACGCTATCATGTTGTACCCTCCGCTGTATCCCATGAGTATATCGGCTTCCGTAATTGGCCATGGAAAGAAAAATATAAAAACAATGTTGCTTAGAGTATGACGTCAATCTGCGAAGCAAATTTCTTAGTAAAAGTAAGTAAGCGCTACAGGTTACTAATAATAACACTACTAGAAAGAATAAACGCAGTGTTCAGCGTAGAGTTCTGTAGTTCGTAGTCTATTTCAATATAGGACAAAAATTTATGGTTTTCTGAAAGTCGGGAAATGTGTACCCGAGTAATGACTAAAACTAGAAATACCCTGAGAACAATACCGATTGTCAAAAAATAGTTAGAAAAAAAAACTAACAGCATTCATTTCGGTAGCACAGCCGAATTAGTAATTTTTAGTTTATTTTTCAGGAAATATCCACCAAAATTATGAAGATATTCTTTCTTGAACGGAAAGAATACTACCTAGTTTTCTATGTGCCATAAATAATTGACTGATTCTATGCACTATTGAAAATATACCATTTTTAATTGTCTTGTTAGGGTTGTCACAAAATATCCGAATATGAAAACAAGTAGCAAGTAGTAGTACAGGTAGTCATACAATGTAAATAAGTGAATACGAATTAATCGAATCGAGCGTCACTTTGAGCAAGTCCATATTAAAGGATAAACAATATTACTATTCCACGATACGTATAGATAACTATAACAAAGAGAGTTCGAGGCATCCCGTGCTGTATCATCCTGATGCAGACCTGCTGACGCGAAATAGCAAAGTATTTTTTTTATCCTTTGAGTAAAAAGGTATTTTCAATTCATTTAGAAATATTTATATAAATCGTATATGTAACTTACTAATTCTTTATATTTGTTATTTGTTTCCGGAGTTTTAGTGTTAGCATTATTTTGGTCTAGGCTACCAGCTTCTACAATAAACAGAATATCTAATAAATGAGGTATCTTGTCACACTGTAAGGGATGGGAGCGCCCTCAAATACCTATTTAATTCTACTTTTTAGTATTTACCTGGCCCGAAAGTAATTTTAACTGTAACATAATATTTTTTTTTTAATTTCTTCAAAGTCGAAAAGAGTATTTAACTCGGGTGAAAGTGGCCCATTATCCCTCGAATTATTGGCGCTCTCACATCTCGGCTGCAATAGGTCACTTTAGACCCTTGGTTAACAATCTACTATTTTACCCAATCGCCGTCAGTGGCACAGTAAATAGTTTCACAGCTGGGCGTGCAAAATGTAAAAATATTATACTTCAATCTACACGATTTTTGATTGAAAAGGTAAATGTTTGAGGATAGTTTTTCTGCCGCTATGGGTTGGCAGCACTGTGGCGTAAGGTAGAACGAACTGTCAAAATATAGAGAATTAAATTTTTTATGTTTGTATAATTTTAATCCATTACAAAATAACCCCTACCCCTAACTCATCAAAAAACATCATTTCCATTTTTTATTTTACCACTTCTAGTTTACTACCACTAGGCGTGATTGACTGAATGATATACATTACAAACTGGTACCAAATTTAAATTTTCTAGTTAGGTAGTGCTAACAGTCATCGAGATTATCAGCAGACGGACCGACAATTAAACTTGGCAAAACTATAAAGGACCCTAGTTGAATAAAAGGGAAAAAAGGTAAAAAAAATAAAAAGTACAAAATTTAAAACCATCCTGTCTTCGCGTCTTTATTTTCAGTTCTTTGGCCGCCAATCTAAGGTGGGAATGGGCACTACACATCTGCCGAATGCATCCGTGGCATTGGGCTAAAATTTTAAGTGACTGGGAACCACAGTATGGCCACCGGAGCAGAGGCAGACCAAAGAGATGGCGGGACGACATGGACACGTATGACGTGAAGTGGAGGGAACTGGCACTTGCTAGGGACGATTGGAGGAAGAGAGGGGAGGCTTTTGCCCAGCAGTGTATATCAAAAAAAGTTTTAATGACGTGTTATTACTAGGATTCTAAACTACCACCACACCGGTAGTTTTCTGTAACAGGAGTAGGGGCAATAAATTAAAAAGTAGACCATCATAACCAATAAGTATTCAACTCAAAAAAAATCTAATTAATTAAATAGAATTACTGATCAACTATTTGCTGTATTTTCTACAAAACTAATCCAAAACAGTAATATCAGGTACCTACCCACAGTCATATAATCATGGGAACATTCTCATTGGGAACTTATCAATATCTCATGATGTTTCTTAGGTAATTCCTCACCTAATATAATGTGTAATGGGTTTAGATTATATTCGCCACTTTGCGTGCATCTATACCTTTTACTTAGGCTGTACATATCTACTGCTAGCCAGTATAATAAAATATTGAGGTAGTAGAATATTAGGCAAATCAATGGAATGGCTGCCCCGTCTCTGGTATCTACCTACCTATTCATCTCTGTTAAAGGCTCCTCCGTCCAATTAATTATAGGTAATTAATAAGTAATATCATGGTATCAAATAAAAAATGTTAATTCTATTTCAATGGCTTATTTACAAGTCGTTCCATCCAAGGTTTACGTGCACAATGGGTACAAACCAAGGTTTGTTTGTTATCTCACTTTTCCATTGTAGGTAAAGTAGAATTTCCTTGCAGCGGTACGTACTTCCCTTGCATTCCGTAATCTGTATTCATTAAGACTATGTCAAGGCGAAATCTATGCCTCATTAAATAACCGTGGAAGAAGTAATTAAACAGACTCGATCTAAATTGAATTTTACTATTGTTTAAACTAGTAAAATACTTCAACCTTATGGAAGGTTATTTATTTAAAGCACCTTTATAATTAGATTAGGTTTTCCCTTGATTTTTGTTACGTGTGTGTCCGCTCGCTACTGCTCTCATTTGGGATACTGTTTTATGGTGTCATTTTCTCTTTATTTCAGGTCCGGATTTCCAAAAATAATGCTATATCCTGACGCAATCCTAAAAACCCAAAGGAGAATCGAGTTACATCATTAAATTTTACAAAAGGCATTTAAGTAAAAACGTCCCACTTTGTCACTTGACATAAGGGCCCTAGACAAATATTTTATAGACTTCATAATAATATATAAAGGTACAAGCCAATTCCGTCCTTACGGTAAACGACGTTAGGCGTTTATACTAAAACGCTCACGTTTGCTGACGTTTAGAAATAAATAGGATCGTAAACACGGTTCGTGAATGCATAGCTAGTTGACTGCGCCGCAGCGCCGCGAGCACGGTCGGGGGTCGCCAGGAATATGGGCCAAGTTCACACGAAACTGGGTCAGGGGGATTTGAATAACTGCTGGGAGCTAAATTAAACGATCTTACTAGGTACTGATCTTATTTTATTATGAAGTGTATCATAATATATATTAAACGGTGCCGTAAAATTATACGTTATTTAGTTCGTCTGTATTTTCGTTCGTATGATTTGATACAAAGATTTAAGCCGACATAGCAAATTATTATTCGTTACAAAACGATTAGAAAACAGAAATAGATCAGATTTTAGACGATTTCTTCCCACATTTATTGTGATTTGTGATACACTATGTTGAAATACATCTGTTTTATGAAATGATTGCAACTTATTTGGATATTTAGTAAGAGTAGTTGTAAACTTAAACTATTTGGCACTGACATTAAATCCTCTTCCCCATGAGTACACAATGGTGATCTAGGCCAGGTCAGGTCAAGATCACGCTTGGAAATAGGTCAGCATCGCATCCGCTGTCACCCTCCCTCGCCCCTCGCCCTAGGCGGGCTCTGGGGTGGTATTCACTGCCACGTCCTTGCCCCGCCCCGCCGCAACGACAGGTACTCGTTCAGACCAACAATTTCATTTCAAGCTTAGCCATGCGCCTGATTGAAATCGATCGCATTGAAATACAGCAATGCACTGTTACGGTATCGATTAGCGCCGATAATACGAATTCATGAATAAGAAATAGAGTAAGGTGCAACTGTTTGTAGAAATCAATAAAAATATGTGGCAATGTGGCTCTGGTGGAACCAACGTTCTTTTAGTATTTTATAGTTGATACTATGTCTATATTTTAGTAAGGCTTTACTATTTTATGTTAGTACTTAAAGGGCCGAATGGACCTCATTATAGGTAATAGTACATTGTGCATCAAGGGAGGTAAGTACGGAATTACTAACGAGAGTATTAGAAGCCCAACGCCGGCGGAGGGCTTTTATGACTCGAGTTAGTATATTCCGCTTACCGACCGTGATGCATATAATGTTTTTCATCACACTTGCCAACAAAAAATAAGTTTTAAGACATAATATTATTAAATGACGTACTAACATTTCTATTACTCCATAGGGAATTTCACTTTTCTATTACTCCCGCTACGCACGCAAGCAATGGCGCGCTTAGACAGCAAGTGTGATGAAAAATTATATTTAAAGTACGACGTGCAAATGTACAATCGCCACGAAGTCTCGTTCCATTTGCATGCATCGATTTCCAGGCAATCGCCTTTGTCTTGCACTACCAGTATAAGCAGAGGTTCTCTGACCCCTTTTTTAGGATAGGTAACTAAGACGCATAATGGGATTTTTTTAAATTAAAAGTTCGTTATCTATTCATTACTATCCAAATTTTATAATACAAAAGAAGGAACTAGGCATGAAGTTACTTCTCAACAAGCTAAACATTTTTTTGGGAATTTGTACAGTACAAGTAGTAGTTTAAAAAACATATTTAGCTGTAGAAATACTAGGAATACGTGACAAATGTGCCCTAGGTATATTTTAATAAATTACGACACGTATTTACGAAGGTACTCAGACCGGCTATACATCGTCAGTGGCAAGTGGGTCAAGTTTACGAACAGCCAGGACGGAGAATAACAGATCTGCAGTTGTTGCTATATATGTATGACACACTTAAACGTAGGTAGGTACTAACTTACACATTCACTTACATTTATTTTTAATCAACGATGTACATAGAATCGAAGGTAGTACTGTCAACGGCTTCATTGTGTATAAATTTTTTTACTTATATTCTTTTGTTTCTCCAACAAATAGTTTTGCGGTTTGGTGTAATTCGTGTAGTATGTACTTTTAAGTATTGTATTAATCTTAGAGATAAATAATAGTACATTACGACACAAGTACGAAAAACATGAAATTCGAAACGCGTGGCGATGTTTTAAAACACGACCGATTTTGCACGTGTCTCGTACGACGTTTTTTTAGTACAGATGGCCCTCCGAACTTTTGTACCTGACGTAAACTGACACACTTCTCGCACTAGAGCCTAAAAAACACACCATCTGTACTAAAAAATAATATTAAAATATATCTGCATATCAGCATAAGGTCTAAAAAGCTTTCTAAAAAGACGTGTGGTGACTGCAGTAAGAATATACATTTGTCATCACCCCAACTCTTCCCGCGGGTGTCGTAAGAGTCGATTAAGGGATTTAAGTATCACTGACCATTCTTTGATAGAAGATTGATGATGGGCAGCAGCGTCATCACAGTGGACACATTACTAATTCCTCTTGCCAAGCGTGGCGATTATGGGCATTTACCTCATAATGCATCTATACGCAAAGTTAATAGGAGAGGCCTACGTCCAGCAGTGGACTGAGATAGGCTGATGAATGATGATTCAGTCAGACGGGCAGATGGACATGGCGAAACTATAATATAAGTATCAGGTAGTTAAGTATAACGCCAAGTACGCCTACACTTTTAGAATTATGTTTTATTTATTGAAGTATTTTAATTTGATCACTCTCAACAATGTAACACCACTTTCCGTAACATTAAGTAGATGCTATCAGCCAGACAGCTCAGCCAGAATAATCACCAGTCCCACATTGACCAGTTATTTTATACCTGGCAAAAAAAGGCGCCAACCAGGTGTCACCATTACCAGATATAGCAAACCACATGGTCTTGAATATATAGGGTGTTTGGCAGAGGGTAGGACAAAAAAAAAACAGCGTAGAGGTGGGGTCATATGCAACTCACATAGCCCTATAAATTTGGCACCAACATTTACAAAAAAAAAAAATTTTACTTTCATAAAAAGGTCGAAATGCCCCATTAAAAGTAAAATAATTTATAAAAATGCGGATGTAAGTAATTTTTTTTATTATTATTCTTATCAGCTTTTGCCACAATGAGAGAAGAGATGCTGCTGAAAACTACGACAGTGGAAATACGAAAACGATGCCCGGAATGCATCCGGGCTGGAGGGCAGCAGTTCGAACATAATCTTTAATAATGATAAAATAAATTAACTTGTTTTTATTAAAAATCATGCATGTAACATATCGTCTGAAAGAGCATAAACTGGGGATGTTTTCCTGAAATTAGAACTGCTCGAAGACTTTTAGTTTTTTTTTAAATAAAATTTAAAGTTAGACATAAGTTGATTTTTTACATCTTTCACAAACTTTAAATGGCTGCAACTTTTTTTCCACAACGATTTACATCAAATATCCATTTGAACACAACAAAACAACACGGTTTCTAGTACTAACGGCCACTGAGCTATGCTGCGGACAGACAGACGGACATGGCGAAACTATAAGGGTTCCTTGTTTACTACGGAACCTCAAAAAACAATTTCATAATGAACTCGATATACAATTTTTCTACATTTATGTAACCTGTGTGGTTTGACTTTGACGTATGTATCTAAAATCTGGCGCGACTGAGGTTTTCATTTTAAATCTATTGTATTAAGAAATGGACACAAAAAAACTGCACTCCTAATTAAATTATTAAAATTACAACTGATAATAACACACGGCACGGCCCATAAGGAGATATCATAATAATTATCGACGCTCTACCTACAGCCCGAGCCCTTGGCCTGGTTGAGTAAGTTTCTCCATTCCAGTCGGCATAATTTTCTTTTCCATTTTTAAACAGTAGGTCGTACGTGAGTGATTGATTAGCTCTGACCCCCTGCACTAGGTCTCTTGGTGGGACTGCCACGTTTGAGTTTGAGTTGAAAGTACCTTTTTACGTGGATATCGTCACTACAAGGGCTATAAATTAACACCTGCATCTGTTTAGTGAATATAGTTCGTTTTTCTCTGTTAGTATTAGTACAGCATCTGCGTTTCGAATTTGAATATGTACCTAAGTAACATGATTATACATTGTCAAAGTAGCAAGTGTGGTCGTAGAACGATCCATCGCGTACAAATTCGATATTGATCAAACCCACAGAATTAGATTTGGATAGAAGAAACAAGATCATTCATTTGTATGGCGGCCGATCGTGTCAGATTTTGTACTGAAGTTGTTACTTGCCTATGATTTTAAATATGTCTCAGGCCATTGAGTATTCATATTATTTTGTGTTGTTGCACTTAATATTACTTATAAGGAGGCATTATTAATGTTTTTGTTCACTTCAACTTACAAAATTTGACTTCCGAAAGCTGCAAGCTGCGATTAAAGACGGACAACTCAGTGGATTTCACCGAGTTCATTTGACACTAGGGTGGATCGATTTTTTTATTTTCGTATAATCATTAAATAATCTTTACGAATCGATACTATGTGGCTAGAGAAACAAAAAATATTATGACCATTTTTGAATATTTTATCATTTTGGGCTCTCATTTAGAGGCCCGAAGATCGGCCTTATCTTTGCAGTTTTTTTAAGAAAACTCAGATGAGCATGGATATTTTCTGTTTTGCTTTTATGGATAACCAAAATATTTTGGATTTGCGTGGTTTAATTATATGAACATTGTTAGCAGTATCTCCAAAAAATGATTTTCAACTTCGAGGCTCTTGCGGCAGTACTTCCCGAATGATTATCGGAAAAAGATATATTTGAAAACCAGTTTTTGCCGATACTGGTTATGATTTTCATGTAATTAAATTGTGCAAGTTCTAAATTTATGACAAATATTGTCATTTTGTTTCTACATAAAAGTAAAACGGGAAATATCCACGAACTACTGACTTTTCTTAAAAAAACCTTAAAAATAGAGTCGATCTTTGGGCCATAAACGAAGTACAAAATGAAAGCATATCCAAAAATGATCGTAATATGTTTTGTTTCTCTAGCCACGAAGTATCGATCCATAAAGATTATTTTATGAATTTCCAAAAATAAAAAAATCGATCCACCCTATTTGACACGCTAAGTAACTAGATACGTTTGCTTGATCTATGGTATACAGGGTGGCCCATTCAAATCGGTCAGTATGGGAAAGACTGAAACTATAAGAATAAGACATACGAAGATTTGTTCTTAGGAACCATCCATGTCACCGATTTTGATAAAAAGAAAAACTGCATTCATACATTTGAAAAATAAACTGTACCCAGCCAGGGAATCGAACCCGGTTGTTTTGAAAAAAATAAACATACACTATTTCTATTCAGATATCGTTTGTGTAGGTGTTGGTGGTTTGTGCAGTAAATGTCTCTAAGAAACATGATGTCTAAAATGAATGGATTTCATTGTTTTCACGTACTTAAATTTATTTTACTAGGTGTTCATTGTGTAAATCTTAAAAAAAAAAACTTTTTGCTTTCATATTTATCAACACAGTTTTTCTTATTATCAAAATCAATGACATGGTTCCTAAGAATAAATCTTCGTATGTCTTTTAGTTTCAGACTTTCCCATACTGGTCAGTATCTATATTTTGTTCTACCACTTTGTTGCAGTGATTTATATGTATAATGAAAATTGCTAATTTCTAATATAAATAAATAAATGGCCAGTGAACTAAGCTGCGGACAGACAGACGGATAATGGACATGGCAAAAACTGTATAGATTTCTAATTTATTACAAAACTTCAAGCAGCTAGTTATTAAATTAACAAAACCATAACCAACTTGCTACTTTTCATATTATATTCCTTTTATACATATATCTAGCAATTGCTTCAACATCCTTGTTCCATTCTCGCCGTCATCACTAGTTCCTCTTTTGTTTTATTAAGTAGTCTAAATACTCAGAGGCAAACAAGCAACCTGGCACAAGACAAGAGAAGACTAATTCAACGGTAAAAGAAACAAAAAGTCTGTGTGTCTCAGATTATCCATGTTGAGTCCATCCTCTTGTAATGTTACTCACCACCAGTACACAGCAAGTACACACCAGGACCACCAGTACAGTCTGAGTACACACCAGGATACAGCAATATTAATTGGGTATTATTTGACTTTGGTGGTCTGTTAGGTCATAAGGTGCTCCCATCACAGTTTCCCCTTCAACAAATTACGAGAATTGTAGGTATGTGTAGATAGGTACTCCCTAATGATTGAGGAGTTCCCTAATTTTGTCAGGGAAGCTATTACCGTCGTAACTATGTAGTCTTTCAAAAGTCGTGCACGGCAGACTTCTTTGCTACTGCCGTAGTACTCGCCGTTAAGAAGTTCCGTTCTTTATCAGCAGTTCCACTTCCACAAGTTTCACTTTTTGAATCGTTGTAAGATGTATAAAGTAAGGAAGTACTAGTGCGTAACATGTTAACAGAGAATATTTATTTCAATCACTTTATTTTGCTCATATATAAATTTACATAAAGTATTGTCATGGGTTTCGGGAGAGGAGTTTGTAAGTTTTGTTAAATAGTATTTAATTTATAGGGTGACAATATCAAAATTTCTCTAAATTGCAAATATTCTTAGTCAACTTCATTGTACGATTAAGTGTCAGGTGCTTTTGCTGGCCGTTCCAATACGTGGCACCTCAGTATAAATTTGAATGTTACATATTGGGACGTTGAAAATATTAACACTCAGTCCTAATAAATGTCAGCCTGTCTTAAAATTATGCAAATCATTTAGATATATGTAAACTAATTATTTCAATGTTGGGATTGGAATATGAAGATTAAAAGCACATGCATTTATCATCGTTTAAATGCCATAATAGTTGATTTTATCTTATCGATGGCTACTCAAGCTATGATGACGAGTATTGGGGCAGCGTCGGGTACTAGTTCTTCCACCTTAATGTACTTATAATATTTGAGGCGTTTCCTCGATTAACCGTACATAAATATATTACTCATATTTAACTTAAAGTGTTGAGGACAAGGGTAAGTTTATTACGGGTGATCCGGACATGAACATAATGATAATAATCAGTAAGTCTTAACAATAATTACATGAAAAAACTTTTGTTATTAAATTCAGTATGTTTTTTATTATGATACTTAATGCATTTAATTCTATGATTTATTATTATGCTCCTTTGGTTTCTTTAGTCTAAAACATCTCACTTTATTTTCCCTACATGCGAATATATTATATGTATACAATAGAGCACTATGTTCAGGATTGACCGTTAAATTTTTAAGGGTGTATTCGGTCGGTACCTATTTAATGAACAATATATTCATACTGAGTCAAAATGATTGTCTGTTTTGACAGTTCGAACTGAACTCCCGAGTTTGTACTAGCAGTCGGCAATATTTTGGATAATTTTTATCGTCTTACAAATCCGGTCTACTAATATTTTGAGTATTTATTTACCAAGTACTCCTTTTTATACATCACTACGTGGAATAAGATATCGGAACTATCCGGATCCTGAAAATCGTAGGACCTTGTAAATCCTACATGGTGTACGGACGTGGAGACGTGTTTTTGGTTGATTATTTCTACCAAAATAGGACGGAGTTTGCCCTATATTAGCAGGAATGTGGCTAAATAATAATTAAAATTTCGTACATCCATCGGTCATCTTAATTGAGCGTATTGCAATAACTAAAGTGTCAACATAGCAATGTCGGTAATGAAATGACTCAACGTAGGTATATTAAAAATCGTATTACGATACTAAAATGTCTAGGCGGAGGATCATTAAAGAAATATTTCCCATTTTGAATTAACATGAAATATAATTTCGAATATAACGATAACATAATAAACTTTTCCAATAATGAGTCATTCATTTCATTTAAATATTAATTAGATGTCATATATATACCAAAGAAAAAAATACCGAAGTTTTCCTGTATCTAAGTTACCTAAGTACCTGATTCGCGTTAATAAATCTTATTCTAGGGTTCTACCGAGGAATTACTTTAATCGGCATGAGCAACAATAATCATATAATAAATTGTATTCTAGTATAATGAAAAGATTCACTAGGTAAGCAGTACCTCGCTCCGAGTGAGCGAATAAGTAGGTGAAGGTCAAACGCCATTGTAGGCGGCGCGAACATACTGAGCAACACTGACTTACCTCTACAAAATTAAGCTTTTTTCATAGGCGTCTCTTACGAAACAGTTTTGATTTGTTGGTTCGTTTAATTTTAATTTTTAACAAGCTAGCAAGGCATTACAACATCAACTTGTCAAGGTAGCAAAATTAATAATGGTACATTGTGCATCAAGGGAGGTAAGTACGGTAGCTCGAGTCATAAAAGCCCTCCGCCTGACGGCGTCGGGCTTCTAACACTCTCGTTAGTAATTCGCTTACCGACCGTGATGCATACAATGTTTTTCATCACACTTGACGACAAAAAAAATTGTTTTAAGAAATAACATTATTAAATGACGTACTGACATTTCTATTACTCCCTAGGGAATTTCACTTTTCTATTAATCCCGCTGCGCGCGCAAACAATGGCGCGCTTAGGCAGCAAAGTGTGATGAAAAACTTATTATCAACCGGGTTGATTTGACGGTTTTAATAAAACTTATTGACTTAGTGTATTTGTAAGATTATTCAGAATAGCATGGCTGGTCTGTCTGTGTGTGATGCTAAAACAGTTAGCTTGTTACAATCAACACAAGTTACAATCTTAAGTAAAAGTAACTAATCATCAAAAAAATGTTCTTACTCGCCTACTCGAAGTGTGAATTATTGTGGATACAAACGGGAATCTTCCTTACCATAAACTGGGAAGAATTGGGACAAAAGCTTTCAAACCTTGATAAAAAATCATTTTAAAATGTGGTATGTTGATTTGAGTTTTGAATACAGTATATAACCTGATTGTTAGAATTTTAGTTTTTTAAAGGCACCATTGTTGATCACTTATAGAAGAACACACGGTTTTAAATTTACTGTTGCAAAACATTATGCCTAACTCTTAGCTTCTTTAATAGTGACTTGTAATTCTCACTTCTCGAGTCTCACTCCACCCGAGTTACCCCGTGCCTTACAATTGCTTAATGTAAATTATATTTATATACATGACCACGTTGGTCCACATTGTCCACAAATACCATGACGGCTCCCTCTCAATCACCCCATTAAATGATTAAAAAAAAAATTCTTCTGGTACACATAATATTCATTTTAAGTTAGTCACGAATGTAGCAAATTGGTGCTGCAGGTTGTGTAGAATCTAGGAAAAATCGCGTTAATGTCAAAAAACACATAATCCGTAAATACGTCCTGAAACTGAAAACATAGAGCCACGTATGTTTTCTCATCAGACTATGTCTTCACATAATTGTACTGTTAAATAATATACATAATTTAACGTTCCTATCCCATAACGATACGTTGATGTCATGCTTTAAGCAAATACCATTTTCCGTTTTGTGGGGCCTTGGTCCACTAAAATTATGGCACTTCTCTTTAATATGTGATAGATATCATTTCATTTTATTCTTCTACCTTTTCAGAGAGCAAGTAGTCTCGAACACGAAAGAGCGCTCTTCGGTTCCAATTATATTTTATTGCGAAGTTGACACTAAACACGCTAAGCAATCTTACGACCTTCTAAACTTCTTGTTCCAATGATGAAAAGACTGTTATAAGTAGAAATAAAATTTCAAACTTGAAGCTGGGCTTCTTGTTTGTTGGAAATTTTGATGGCAGTCTTAGAAAAGCAAAACCGAGGTTCTTTTAAAAAGTTGTTAATAAAGCATTTATTTCTTTGCATTGTTGTAACTTTCTTCGTTTCGTAACGTAACGTACCTACCTACCTATTACTAACTGGGCTTGAGCCGTTTGTACAGTGTAGATGTAGAGGCATACATATATGTATTATGTATACATTTTATAATGAGTTAAATCTGCTGAATATTATCATCAGACAACACATAACAAAATAGTCGTCGGTTTAAAGACAAAAAACCGGCCAAGAGCATGTCGGGCCCATGCTTAGAAGGGTTCCGAAGTTGTACAAAATCGGCTGCGCCGATAATTTTCAGGTTAGTTTTATTTTAATGTATGCATGAGTTTTTCCATATTTTTTGAACCCACGGATCAAAAGTTAGAAGGCACCCCCCACACGATTATTTTTTTATTCAGTATCGGTTATCTCCGAAACTATTGACTTAAGAAAAAAAAAAAACCTATTACACGATACACTTATAGGATTACAGAAAAATAAAAAATAAATAAAAACCGGCCTAGAGCATGTTGGGGCATACACAGTGTAGGGTTCCGTAGTTATTCAAAAACGGCTAAGACGATTATGTTCGTAATACATAGTTTTATTTTAAAGTATTCCATGATTTTTATATGTTTTTTGGATCCATGGATCAAAAGTTAGAGGGCGGGAGGAAACGTTTTTTTTAATTCTTGAAATGATATCTTCGAGAATATTGACTTTGGAAAAAAAACTTTCTTTGATACCTTTAATGATTTTGATTGAGCTATTCAACGGTACCCCACACTATAGGATTACAGCAAAATAAAAAGAAAAGCATTTCCACATAACTACACGAAAAAAACCATTCGATAATACAATTAAAAATGAAAAAAATCTAATTTTAATTTTCATACATTTTGTACGGGAATTTTAAATCTCCATTTGCGGCTTTTCTAACCAAAATTTTCTTTTTTTTGGTCCTATACAAGCTTTTGATCCTGAACAGAGACAGGATCACTGGCATAAAAAAAAAAGTTTGTCAAAAATGATCATTTTCTCGCACCCTCTATGTGTTTTCCGAAATCTGTGAAAATTGTGAACCTGAGATAAAATAAACTTACCAACATTTTATTTGAAATTGCTCATTTTTGTGCTGCTATATTGAAGTAACTAAAAGGAATACATCTGTTTGATGATTTTTGATTGAAGAGGCAAATTATGTTATTTTTTATAATCATAATAATAAAATAACAGCGGTATGGCACTTTGTTTGTGTTGGAAAATGAGTCGTCTAAGGAATATTTTTTTAATTTTCATACATATTTTGTATTATATGTTTAGCTGTAGCAGGAGTTTTAAGAAATATCCCAAAGTTAAGGTGAGAAATTACAGTACTAATAAAGAAATTAAAATAATAATGCAGAAATAAACTTTATGTGTAATAATAATAAACTTATGTGCAGAAATAAATATAACTAAACTTTAATGCCTAATTAAGCTATTATACATTGAATTTCCATGGTTGTTTTATTAGGTGGCATGAAAATGTTTAATATAAATCTAGAAACACAATTGTATAGTCGAGTTCATAATTAAATTATATAAACATTTCTTCACCTTAATGCACTGAGTTAAGGTGCAAAATTGTGTATATATTTATGAACTTGACTGTATAAATCAACGTCCACGCAAAACAAGGTTTCCAACAGTCGTGGTTTTTGGATATTATATAAAAATTGTTTTGACAATTATTATTTAATATCCAAAAAAAAGATAACAATTTTTTTATAATACCAATAGTTCATACTATCTTTCAAAATTATATGTGTTATTTCATTATTAAAAATTGTACTTTCACATCTTTACCGGAGCCTTAACATATGAATGGTTCAAGACCATCACATTTATTCGATTTAAACGTTACGAATAGGTAGGTAATATATATAAAAGACAATTGAATCTCTACTCATGCCCAGCTAGCTAGCGCATTCGAAAACACTCTTATACCTGACCTTAAATAATCGTTTAACTACAAGCAAACAGTGCGGGTGACCACACTGCATGACCGGTACCATATATACGCATACTACTCATATATCTATGGCAACATGTTCTTACGCAGTTCCAATACAGCTTCTACTGGCTAAACGTAATTGAAATGTAGTCAAAGGTAGTAATGTATATTAAACGGCGAGTGCATTCGCGCCGCGAAGCATGACGTTATGACACTGACATCGTACTGGTTCTCCTCGACCTAGTCTGCTGCTGAGCCATCTAAGGAGAGCTATCGAGAGCATGGCCACCGAGCTCTTAAGGTACATTGTTGCTCAGTTTTTATTAATAACGTTTTGTCTCATGGCCTAAATAAAAAAATAAAAAACAATTTTGCGAGACAGCTGATACAACTTTTGACTCAGTTTCATCAGAATACAGGTAAGCATAACATTTGAATAAAAATCGTGTACATATTTTTATAACACACCCTCACTTAGGCATTGTCATAATTATTTACAAATATAATATAATAATACCCGTCTGCTGAAACACTTGCAGTTTTCCCATATGCATATTAAATTCAAGTGGCCTCCGTAATGGCCCACATCCAAGGTAACGCGCAGTTATATACAAACTTTTAAACGAAGTGTTGAAATAGGTAGTAAAAATAATAGGAATAATTAAGGGTACTATTTGTACGATTTATTGGCAAAAATCTCAAAATTAAAATAAACGAAAACTATACCGAGTATAGCTTGTTACGACACTCCGAAACGAATTAATTACCTCGCAACCGGGCGGAGCATTAAAAACTTGCGCAAGAGCCGATCCGCACCTTGACACAGATAGCGGTGCTGTCGTTTTGAATACACAAAAACCGGACGCCATCTCATTTAAAATTGAGTTGTACGAGTACCAAGCTACAGTATAATTAGTAGACAATAATAGTTTTATTTCGGGTACATACACAATTGGGTACAGGCGATATTGTAGTTATAGGTAGGGTTTGCAATAAAACTGAGATGAATCGAAATATTATTTACACTGTGTTACATCGGTATTTCGTTAGTAACTGGTAACTACATTTAAATAGTAAATTGTGTCACAAGGGATCAAAATAATACATTTGAATAAGTGAGCGTAATGAACATAATTAGGGATTCAAGCCCTAACGCCCAAGACGACAATATGTTTTATACCGTGTGACACATAGGTACTACTTTTCACATTAACTATGAGAAAATAAAGGATATATTATAAATTTAATATTTATTCACATTGACCAATCCTGGCGAAATCATAATCATTATGAAGGTACTAGGTATTTATTTTCATCTTTCATTGTTATGTTTTGGTCTGGCTATAGAAAGCTCTAGAAAAGAAAAGTGCCATTTTGTTCTCTTCTAGCAGAGAAGAAGAGGCACGTTTTATAATTAAGTGGTGTGAAAAGCATATTGTAATAAATATATAGCTTTTCGAATAATTACAATAAAACAGCACGGTTGACATTAACATCCGCGGGTAATATTTAACCCTTAAATGGGTATTGGCAACATATTATTTGCAGTCATATAAAAAACAAACCAAAATAAATTTACAAATACGTAAGGTTCGAAATTGAATGCTTCCACAGAGATGTCAAATGGCCAAAGGGTTAAAATTTAAAGTTAAAAGATGTTAGCCTACTAGCGATGGTTGGAGATTTCTCCTAAAAACTGTATATTGGAATAGCGCGAACCATAATATTATTATAAGTACCAAGTAGAAAGAGTAGGTGAATCTACAACTTCTACGATCAATAGCATATTATTATTTGATTTATCTTATCACTTGCCATTCATCACTTTAAATCGAATCCTACACTATCATTTTTATGGTACCTAAAATTCGCAAATAAAAGGGTAATCAGGCATATTGCTTCTTAATTAGTACCTTACCTATTAACTGTGGGGCACAAAAAACCTACGAGCTCAGTCATAACATAAAATAAATTACGACACGAGCAAGCCAAAGCGGGTTGTATCCAAAAATCGTCGACGAACTTGCTCGGCTGTTTTACGTAAAGTAACGCGGACAGGATGACAACATGACACACAGACAAAAAAGGCCAAGGAGCTGTAAGTTTACGGATTTATGCGCCCACCTAGCACGCACTTTAGTATACCTACTAAAGTAGGACGCATTTTATCTACTAAAAATATGCAATTTTGCATTCCCGGAAAATGCCAATAGATATACTATACTAATAATAACTTAGAATCATGTCTAACGTGAAATTCAAACATAAAAATAATTTCGTACCGAGGGTGCTCCCGAGTCCCGACGAGGACCCTCTTAATAATGCGCGAAACAAGTCGAGAAATCATCGACTTAAATTACGCGAGTAACCCGGTTCGATATTTTAATATAGAAAATGATTTATTTAACAATTTTTAGGGATCCGTAACCAAAATGGCAAAAACGGAACCCTTGTACATTCGTCATATCCGTCTGTCCGTCTGTCACAGCCGATTTACTCGGTATGTGTTGTATGAACCGATACATAATTATAATACTATATATCGTAAAAACAATAATTGGGTTTAGGGCCCTCCATACTCCATACATGTAACTGAGGAGTAGATTTTTTTTTCGATGTATATAAGCGAAGCTGGGCTATCAAAAGAAAGGTCCTTAAAAATCATAAGGTTTCTAAATACATTTCTATTTAAGAGCTTAAAGTCTTAAAAAGTGTGTCTATTCCAAATTTAGTTTCGAATTTCAAAAAGTAATTAATGTAAGGGCCTCGGAAAAGAGTACAATTTTGTACTATTTCGCGTAGAAACTTATTTTATGGGGCCCCAGGGCACACGGAAATACTTTGCTGAGATCGCGAAACGTCTGGTTGATGTAACTAAAGACCGAAGAGCTGGCGACTTCCTCGCACAACGCATCAGTATTGCGATACAGCGAGGAAATGCCGCCAGCATCCTCGGTACAATGCCACAAGGGCCAATCTTAGATATAGGTTAGGTTAAGTAGATTAGTTAGATTTAATCTATGTACATAAATTGTAGTTTTGAAAATAAAGTATATGTTCAATTGTACAGTTTTGAAAACAAAGAACGAGAAAAAAAAAGAAAATATACTTGTTTTGTAATCATATTTTTTGTTTATTGCGTCGCACATAATAAATACAATAATAAATAGTATTGAATCCTCAGTGACGCCCAATCAAATCGAAATGAGTCAATTATGCTATTTAAACTCATTAATTGTACATGGTTAACGACTAATAGATAATAATTACAATGAAACTTTAGAATCACCTTATATTCAGCATTCAGCGTGACGTCGAATTCACTTCAGCGGCGTGAAAATTACGACTATCTTTTGACTTAATAAACCAGTTGTAGATAAAACAAGGGCGAGGGGGACTCGCGCACGAAGGGTTCCATAGCAACAAATATTTCAGCCAGCGTCTCCAATCCTCATGCAACTCAAAATTACAGTTAAATCAACCTATCTCAAAAACTATAAGAGAAAAATTAATCAAACGGGTTATTCCCACCTTTTACCACCAACTTGACACCAGTGGTAACTAGCGTTGAAAATGTCGGAAAAAAACAAAATGTTTTTTTCGGGAATGTATGAAAACTTCGATTTTTTCCGTTTTTTTCGGGTTTTTTCAGAAACAATCAATGTCACTGTCACTGTCACTCCTTGCCATCTGTTTCAATTGATTTTTCCTCAGTGACATCGCGTCCTCCTGGTATAAGTGAAAATAAGACCCCATTTACATTGGTTTAGAGTTGAATATTAAAGTGGAAAATTTCATTGTTTTTTTCGAAAAAATCAGGAAAAAAATGAGCTGTTTGGAAAGAAACGGGATTTAATCCGGAAATTTTCAACCCTAGTGGTAACAACTGGGATTTATTTTTCCCAGTAGTTACCACTAAAGTGATTGGTGATAACAATTGGTAATTATTTTTCCCAGTAGTTACGACCAAATATTTTAGTGGTAACTAGTGGGAAAAAAATCCCAGTAGTTACCACCAAGTACTCTGGTGGTAACAGGTGGGAAAAAAATCCCAGGTGTTACCACTGGTGTCAAGTGGGTGGTAACAGGTGGGAATAACCCAAATATGAAAACGATGCTATATGGGTATGCCATTGCTAATTGAAATAATTATTGCTTTTTGATGTAGCTTTTCTCTCTAAGGGAAGTAAAACAAAAAGAACGGCGTATCAAGTTAGCGATGAAGTCTGTTTTCTAATGAACTGTATGTTTAGTCTTAAAATATAAAACAAGCAACAAACTTACGATGAATCTGTATACATATATGTTTTGATAAGTGAATTCGTCTTTCTAATCCAGCTGACAAACGCATAAGGTATGCCATAGCAGAAATTTGATATTCATAAAAGGCACATTTAGTAGGAATAACTGATCTGAAGTTTTTGTTTTTGGCATAGTAACATAGATCTCGCAACCACAATCGTATGTTGTTACCTTGTCGTTTCGGACAAAGGGCGCACGTACAAGTTAGTCCACGTGTACTGTTGCTTAACAATAGGTACCTTCGAAACTGCAATGAAATACCAGTATAGCTTCGTTTTCGTGTTCTGGTCTTGTTGGAGAAGGGTTTGGTTCAAACGAATTACTGGTATTGATATATTATTTTTGTAATGCTTTAAATTATTATTCTTTCAGTGCTCTATTATTTACCTGTCCGCCCCATGATTGGCTGGTAGAGAAAGCCATTAGGCATTTAGTCCACAATTTGTGTTTTCATAAATACTGAAGTCTCATTGAATGTACATTTGTACATATAATTCCTTGTGAAAATATTCCATGTCAACAAAATAACATAGTCAACTTGTTAGAACAGGGTCGCGTTTTATAAAGTTACATTTTACAATTTCGCTTTTTGCCTCTCTAACGCACGCACATATTGACTAGAAAGAGAGGCAAACAGCAAAATGGTATATTGTAACTTTATAAAACGCGACCCTGGTTATTAAAACATTGCCAGCAAATTACAAAGATTCCAAAATCAGTCTAGTCATGATCAACGAAACGAGATACAGACGTGTCGGGTTTCGAATAACAAGGACATAAATAGGATATCGGTTACAGTAGGGAAGCCTCAGAAGTCACCATGAGAAGCTGGTTCGCAGACCTTGTTGGTTCATTAGGTACTACCGTAAAAAATAAAGAAACTTGGGAGTGAAATATTTTGAACGAGAAACAGGCTGGAGTGAATGTAGACTCGATTTCCATTAAAATGTACCTAATCTTTATCATCAACATCATACTTGCGAGTAATAGGGTTAAATAGACAGTCACGATAAAAATAATCCTGTTATAATATGTTCCGCCGACGCTGTTCCGTAATGCTAAAAAAATCATTTAGTAGGTTCGTGTAATGTAGGGGATGGGTTTTACATATTTAAAAACTAAAACTGACTCGCGTGGGAACAACGTACTCAACGTAGTAAATACTTCAATAGATCTGCATGAAAGTGGGTAGTATGTTTCTCTATCAAGTGATATTATATCTTTATTTGTAACTGAGTAAAATAAATGTGCCTAATATAAATAATACTAAGCTTATACAAAAACTTATACTAATCCACATTGATTCATCGATCACGATTTCAATGATTAAACACTTACCCTTTTATTCTCCTCATCTCCATTTCAGTTAAAATGCAAGTCTCATTATCATTATAACGAAATCCATTGTCAAAGTGGGATAAAGACAAACACAAAAGGGCTTTGATTAGAGAAGAGTTGGTACCTATAAGAATTTCAGTACGTGTAATTTTTTCACAAAGCTAAATTATGAAATACCTATTGCTCTTGGAATTTATGACCATGATATAAACAAATGTAAAAGCTCGATTAAATAATGGATTGAAGTTGTTATCTGTCCTATTCCGGAAAAGCACGTGACGTGACACGCCTAATATTTTCGTACCACGGCACATTTTGCGTGTTAATATACCTAACGTATCGTCAAACATTCCATGCTCAACGTAAATTAGGTAATTTCAGCGTCAAAGTATGCCGCAGTTGTTGACGCCAAACGATGTGTGTCAGGTCACCGAGACAGGGCGTCATCTGAATTAATTTTATTGAACCATTAGAATGTAGCTCGCCTTAAAATAGGGTTTTTATACGTAGATTATACCCAGATTATTTTAGATTCAGCTGTTCCTTTTTTGAAAATCCCGTTGATTTGTTGGTCTCTCTGATGTGTCGTCGTATTCTTGTAGTAATATTATAGAAACGAGTCAAAGTTAAGTATTTATTTTTTGTATATACTTTTATTTTCTTTTTAAATTACCCTCCCTACCTATGATACCTACCGTGCCTCCCTAATACTAATAGCTGCAATGCAAGAGCAGCGCTGGACTGTGCTTACAGGCCATCAATATTATTATGAGTTTTTAAATTTAAATTTGTATTTATGTTTTTGTTGCGTTTTAATGTGGTTTATTTGTTGTGTGTCAAACAAATATTTTTTATTTCTTTCTTTATAGTAATTAAAAATTCATTGATAAGAATTTTAGTCCAGAATTAACAATGAAGGTACTTTTATATTTATTTTATAAAAAGTGTTGAGCGACGTTAATCGACTTGCGCGAACAGTTCGACTGTCAGGTAAGTAAATTATTAAAGGTAGGTACGTAATTTAAAATTATATTAAGAATTGTTACCCAGAGCAAAGACTACTACTAACGCGCGAGGAACGTAGTCCGGCGATGGCGTTCTGACGTCAGAACGGCTGAACTACAAGGGTTTCAATCAACTCCAATCACCAATTTATGTTTAATAATACCTACTCCGTTGATCGGACTGCGCCAGTACCGTATCAATCATGCTTGAATGCAGTTTATTATTATAAAATAATAGGTTAAGAGTCCCGCAAAAACCGTCTTACAGTTTAGAAGAAATTATTATTTCATTCCCATACCGCATAAATTAAAATAAGGCAATTACGTAAATGGTAAATACATGTATAAAAATTGAGTGCCGATAGATGTATAATACAAGTATTATAATGAAATTAGCCGAGGGTACGCGGAAAGAAGGAACATATTGGAGCAATCGTTGTAGCAGTTTTTAATTTTGCTATTCATTATAGCACCAACATCAACCATACGTAGATACTTTAAAAAAATATTAAAATGTAATAGACTATGAAAACGGATAAAATCGCATATATTAACTAAATTTAACTTAATCCAAAATAAAGAATAGAAATTAAAATATGTTATTTAAAGAAGTATAGTTTAAATACTTAAGAAAAAAAAACTTTTTTCATTTTATAATTAAAGTCCGATAGTCCTAAGTTTGTAGACATGTTCTTTCTGCATACCCTGTAAATATCTTGATAGCAGGAAGATTTGATTTTGCAGAACCTTCTTACTTCATTTGATTTTAAGACGTTACAATTAAATAAATCAGCGGTCGACTAAAACTTGAGAAAAAACAACTTGACGGTAAATTACGCAGCTGTCGATATAAACGATGTTCGAAGGTATCCTTTGCTACTTATATGTAGTGTAGATGGCAATTGTTGGTTACGTGCGTGTAATGGCGGCGCTTGACGATATAAGTCTCCCGCGAAACTGGGTCAGTGGGTCAGAGGCGAGGTCCATTGATAGCACCAACTGCTAATGCGGTTCCTCGAACTACGGTGGTCACAAATCCCTAACCATTTAATGATACAGAATTACGGACGGACCATACTTGTTAATAATAGTAAATTTTATGTACTGACATATAATGAAGGGGTTGTGACGTGAGGAAGTGAAATGTTGAATTCGCCATATAATTCATTTAGTACAAAAATCTCTACTTTTCCTTAATAGTCCGTGGGCTAGTCGGTCTGAAATTAGAAAACGGTATAATTTGGGGGTACCAAGTGTTCTTTTTACAGTAGTTAAACATATTCATAAGGATGTTAAAAAAGTATGATAGACATCTCAAAGTGGTAGCTAATAGGCATACGGGCTATTTCAAGATTTCCGTTGTATGACAGGTATGGTTAAAATTAGGAAGTACAAATTTTCCTTTTCACGGCTGTTAGATAAGCTTATAAAAACGTCAAAAATGCAAGATTGCCATTTATAAGTGCTACCTAACAAAAATGGGAGCCAATCAAAAATGGTGGATCTCAAGTTTTACAAAATCAAGTATATCTCGAGAACTATTAAATATATCTAATTACTCTCTTGAACAATATTAAAGGCATATCTGTAAGCTTCATATTTTGCATATACACCATATTGCTAAAACCAACCATTAATTAATTATGACCAAATTTATGAAAATTTCGTGATTTTGATGTTTTTTATGTCGTGTTTTTACATAGTAGTCATCACGCTAGAAAAATTAAATATTTTTTAAAGATAGTGTATTTAATAAGCATTAATTTGATGTATGTAACTTGTTGGCGGTATTAAAAAAAAGACCCATAAAAAAATATTTAAATAAATTGTGGTCATTATCCACCGTATACTTAGTGATTATAATGAACTAGTTAAGTAAAACTTCGGTCTATAAGGCTACGAGCGCTCAATAAACACTTAAGTGTGCGTGCCTCAAGTTATTTGTTCTATTTTAATGTTACTCGAACGCACCAACCTTGCCCCACATTCAAGATTACAATTAAAATAAAAAAGTACACACGAAATGCAGCCTTCTTGCCCTCGTTTACATTATGATTTCACTTAGCTAAAGACTATCTAGGCAGACTATAACGACTTAATGTTAACACGTTATAGCCAAATTTATAAGGACGGGTTAACTATTTAACATTTAAATTCCCTGTGATTGTGACAGGTAAGACATGTTTGATAAAAATGATAAAAACAATCCGTGTCTGAGTGAATATGGACTGTAACGTCATAATCATAAGCAAAGCTATTTTCACCTATTTTCTTCAACATGCAAGGAAATATTGACACGTTTCTATTAACTGGCGATCAGGTAAAACGTCATCTTTTATTCACAGCTCAAAATATTACAAACTACTCTACAGAACCTTTATGAGACGACAATATTGATGTACCTAACTGTATAACGGAATCTCATATTTTATAATTGTAATATATGCATAGGTAGCAGTTTAGCACCAATAATAATTAACTCTATATTTTTGAGGAACTTCTTAAATTGTTTTATTCAATATTTTTAAATAAGTAGTAACACTACTATGTATATAAATTATACATATTAGATGTCATATACCAAAGAAAAAACTGCGAAATGTTCAACCAGGGCGCAATTACCGACAATGTGATCCGTTAGTATGTATTTAGGTAGAGCATGAACAGTTGCATAGACTTAACTAAACATCATAATATTAAAATATAAATAAGGTCAGGGTCCTTTAAAAATTCACTTGACATTTTTCCCCATTAGCTAGTTAAACAAAAATATATGTTCAAAACTCTCTTGCGGATATTGCAAGAATTAAGGCTACGTTGTACTTTTTTTACGAAATTGCTCATCTTTGTGATAGTACATATATTGGAGTAACTAAAAATAATCATGCTAGTATTTTAACATATAACGGAGGATAATTTAAATTTTAACGGATGGAGTACTTTTTTATTTTAGTTCCTAATTTTTTAATAATGTACCTCAGTCTAAGAGCTGTTTCACGATTTTTGATTGAAGAGGTAATTTTATTCAGTTTTTTAATAATCAAATGGTATTAATTAGAGCGGTATGTAAGTTATATACAGGGTGAAACATGAGTCGTGAACAGTAATACGTTTTTCTAACTCTTTAAACAACTAACAATTGAATGCCCCACGAGTTACTTAGAAATTGTCATGTTTTTTGTATTTTTGTGGCTTTTTTCAAATTTTTAAGGTGTTTTTAGAAATGATAGATAACTGCTATTTAAAACGTTAAATGTAATAAATATCATAGATAACGGCTATTTAAAACGTTAAATGTAATACATTTTACACGAAATGACAAAATTATCGTTATAAATTACTTCAATTTGAAGAGGTAATTTAAATGATTCCATTAATTTGCCTTCATAATCCTTTTGGATATCCTAAAGCCAAAAAACACAAAAAAAACCCAAAAATAAATAAATAACTTGTCAATTATTAAGTATTTTTTTTGTGGGGCATTTTATTGTTAGTTGTTTATAGAGTTAGAAAAACGTATTACTGTTCACGACTCATGATTCATCCTGTATTTATGGTCGTCTAAGGAATAAGTGGAACACTTTTTTTTTCATTATCATACATATTTATGAAAATTTCGTGATTTTGATTTTTTTTATGTCGTGTTTTTACATAGTAGTCATCACGCTAGAAAAATTAAATATTTTTTAAAGATAGTGTATTTAATAAGCATTAATTTGATGTATGTAACTTGTTGGCGGTATTAAAAAAAAGACCCATAAAAAAATATTTAAATAAATTGTGGTCATTATCCACCGTATACTTAGTGATTTAAGAGGCGATGGAAGTGCCACTCGTAAATAATAGTGCTTATTTCAAATAACCAAGATTGAAAAATATAAAAAAATCGCCTCTTAAATCACTAAGTATACGGTGGATAATGACTACAATTTATTTAAATATTTTTTTATGGGTCTTTTTTTAAATACCGCCAACAAGTTACATACATCAAATTAAAGCTTATTAAATACACTATCTTTAAAAAAATATTTAATTTTTCTAGCGTCATGACTACTATGTAAAAACACGACACAAAAAAAATCAAAGTCACGAAATTTTCATAAATTTGGTCATAATTAATTATTGGTTGGTTTTAGCAATATGGTGTGTATGCAAAATATGAAGCTTGCAGATATGCCTTTAATTTTGTTCAAGAGAGTAATTAGATATATTTAATAGTTCTCGAGATATACTTGATTTTGTAAAACTTGAGATCCACCATCTTTGATTGGCCCCCATTTTTGTTAGGTAGCACTTATAAACGGCAATCTTGCATTTTTGACGTTTTTATAAGCTTACCGAACAGCCGTGAAAAGGAAAATTTGTACCTCCTAATTTTAACCATACCTGTCATACAACGGAAATCTTGAAATAGCCCGTATGCCTATTAGCTACCACTTTGAGATGTCTATCATACTTTTTTAACATCCTTATGAATATGTCTAACTACTGTAAAAAGGACACTTGGTACCCCCAAATTATACCGTTTTCTAATTTCAGGCCGAGTAGCCCACGGACTATAAGGTTGACTGGTAGAGAATGCCTCCATGGCAATGAGTCCACCCCTTGTACTTTAGCA
>JALPQI010015212.1:0-32673 GCA_025490895.1 Thaumatotibia leucotreta
CCTTCCTCTACATCCCTCCCAACTGTCCCCCTCCCCTCTCCGTCATAACCCGCGAGGACCTAAAAACCCGAGCGAGGTATGACACACCCTAAGTGAGGCTCACGGACGACATAGCTAGTAAATGATTTCGATCTCCTTGCTAGCTACGTTGCCTCGTGATGCCTCCTGGTTCTGCTAAGGGTGTAGGCGACCTTAGCAGACTATAACCGCTTACCTGCGTATGTCCTGCGCAGTTGAACGCCGTCAGCGGGGATGCAGGAGTCCTGCGGGGTTGAGTCAACAGGGGGTCGGGGTTAGTTACCCCCCTAGACAACAAGCCCCGTTCGGTCCGAATTTCTGGCGAAACGGTTGCCCTGTAGCTAGCCACTGCAGGGAACGGACACGCGTCCCGTACGGTCGAGGTGGTACGGTCCGCAGGCGAGATGTGGGGAGGGCGTCCTCTGGGAGGTCGCTGGGGCTCGGCCATGCTGAAGGAGCAAGGGCATGTGGAGCCACTGGGGAAAATAGGATCGATTTTCCCCGGCCACATGTCTGCAGCACCCGATGTCGCGCAGGAGACCCAACTCACCACATCTATACCTCTTGGGTAGTCCTGGTGTCCAAGTGACATCCCCAAAGGTGCGGGCTCCACGGAGGGTGGGAAGCTCGAGAGGTGAAATTTAAAAAACGGAATCATGGCAAACCCAAGATCCCAAACCCCAAGGGAGCCGGAAGGGAAACCGGAAGGCACCCAAACACAAGAGAGGGACGGCGCAGGAAACACTGTACCGAACCTCTCCACACAACACACCACACACCGAGGGGATGGCGCTGTTTCGGCAGTACCCCCCTCTTCATCCACACACCGAGGGGATGGCGCTGTTTCGGCAGTACCCCCCTCTTCATCCACACACCGTGGCGGCACTGCTCCGGCAGGGCCTCCACCACACACATCACACCGTGGCGGCACTGCTCCGGCAAGGCCTCCACCACTGACACCACATCGTGACGGCGCTGCTTCGGCAGTACCCTCTCACCCAACACACCGTGGCGGCGCTGTTTCGACAGTACCGTCACACAAGAAGTCCGCACAGGGTCGACGAGTTACCGGGAAACCGGTAGCGCTAAAACCTGATGCGTCGACTAGACAGATGGCTAGGGCGCAGGCTATAGACCGTACCCAGCCATTATTACCCACACCGGTGATAGCCGACGTTCCCGTTCCGACAGGGGGGCCTGCTCCTCCTATCCTGGAACGGATGCCGACGGTCGAGCCGGTGATTGACCTGACGTCCGAGTTGCTAGACGCTGGTTGGACTTTGCAGAGCGGAGGCAAAAAGGGGCGCAAGGGGAAGTCCGGTAAACGGGCAGAACCAAACACCCCTGCCCAGACCGCTGAAACTGCCAAGAAGCCGCACAAGATGAACAAGAGACAGCGGCGGAAGTACAACCAGCGTAAAGCAGCGCAGGAAACAAGCAACCCAGAGCCTCCACAACACCGGGAGGCCCCCGCACAGCGTAGGGTACAGGCAGCAGCTGGTCCCTCAGCTGCAAGCCATGCCCTCTCTAAAGGGAAAGGGTCAGGCGGTACGACCGAGGGAGGGAGTACCCAAGGGGCTCGCTCCTCTGCCAAAAGGGCACGCCTCGACGAGACTATCTCTCCAAGAGGTGAGCCCAAGAGGCAGAGGACCGGCAACCTTACTGCAACCTCCCACACCGACTACGCAGAGGCGGCGAAGGCTGACCTATTAGTGGCTATCACCACAGCCATCTCGGGTCATCTCAGCCCGCAGCAGTCGGAGGAGGTCCAGCAGCAGCTGCAATCCCTGCTAATGCAGGAAGCTATGCAGCCCAGCAACAGCCACGTAGCAGGGCCGCTCTTTCGGGGAAAACCAACTCTCCTAGACGGCTCCCTGCGGCTATGGTGTAACGACCAGGCTACACTGGCGTGGCTCAGGCGTACTGTGGCTGCCATCACCCTCTCTAAGGGGGAGAAGGTAGTTGTAAAACGCCAGAGCGAGGTGCCGAAACGAGTACGCTGTGGCATCCTGTTCCCGGGTGTCTGGGAAGACTTCCGTGCAGTGGCGCGGACTCTTCGCTACCAGAACCCGTGGGCGGAAATAGACCGCTGGCTACTCCACAGCACTGACGTACAGGGGACGGAAACGTTCGCTGTCGTCAGCGTCCCAGAGACGGTGGTGCAGGCACTCGTGGATCACGGACGCCGACTTGGCTTCATGCTAGGTTCGGTGTACGTGAAGTTCCGAGGACCACGAGGCCGATTCGGGGAGCAGCCGCCCCCGAGTGTCACCGTCTCAGATAACAGAGAAGCGCAAACTTCAACCCCCGAACCCATGGACACTGCCGGGTTGACTCATTCCGCTGACACAGTCGCGGCACCCGAGTCCCAAGCTCCAGTGCACTCTGCCTCAACTTCCGAGAAGGACGAAGAAGAACTTCTTCGCGACCACTCGGAAAGTGAAGGAGAGTGCACGCAGGAGCTAGGCAAGCTGATCATCGGCAAGGATGAGGTTGAGGAAATGTCGGAGGAGGAGGTTGACCCCAATGGCGGGACACCCTTCGCCGACTGGTAGCTTCCTACAAGCGAACCTCCACCACAGTGAAACCGCCACGGCTCAAGTCCGGAAGTGGTTGGAGGTCAACAGCACAGCCGTAGTACTGATCCAGGAGCCGTGGGTCAGGAAAGGCTCTGTTTGCGGACTCCGCAATATAGGAGGTAAGCTAACAGTTTACGCAGGGCCGGACAACCCCCGGACCTGCATATACATATCTAGAGATATACATGCGCATCCCTTAACAAGCTTTTGTTCTAGAGACCTGTGCGCAATAAGAGTGCAGGGAGCGCAGGACACTGGCCTTCGAGAGGTGGTCGTAGCCTCAGTCTACATGCCGGAAGCGGACGACCCCCCACCTCACGAGCTAACAAGGCTGGTCAACTTCTGCGAAGAGTCGGGACTCGAACTCATCGTGGCCACTGACTCTAACGCACATCACGCCATATGGGGCATGAAGACAGGTAACGACAGAGGTAAGAAACTAGTTGAATACCTATGTACAACAAACCTAAACATACTTAATATTGGTTCCCAACCCACATTCGTCACTAGACGAAGTAAAACAATCATTGACTTGACTCTAGCAACCGAGGAAGTAGCGAAACACATCTCGAACTGGCACGTATCGGAAGAACTGTCATGCTCGGATCACAGATGGATTCGTTTCGACTTCCAGGTAAATACAGTCGTAGCACTGCCAAGACGGAATCCACGTAGAACAGATCGTGCTCAATACAGTTTGCGTATAGGCACGGTCTTAGACCAAATGGATCCTCCTAAAATAATTGGCACAGCACAGATAGAAGAACAGGTAGGAGTCATCACTGACAGCATTATTGACTGCTACCACCAAACATGTCCCCTATCTATGCCCCCAGCTGGCCTCAACAATAAGACCAACTGGTGGGGACCCGAGCTGGAGAGACTACGAGGTAAGATGAGGCGTCAACTGAACAGGGCCATGAATACAGGCTCAGACCAGGACTGGGATATTTATAAAAACACCAAGTCCAATTACAAAAAACGTCTCAGGTACAGAAGGACCAACTCTTGGCGTAAATTCTGTACCAACATTGAGGCATACGCACAAGCCAACAGGGTAAGGAAAGTTCTCTCCAATAGTTCAAGCGTAACCTTAGGAACCCTGCGCAAACCAGACAATTCCCTCACCAACTCACAGGATGAGGCAGAACTTGTTCTCATACAAACGCACTTCCCAGAGTGCAAAATATCGCAGTCAATCAGTTGGACGGAGGTAGAGATAACCCCAACAGAGGAAGACTGGCGCCAAACAAACGAGGTAATCGACCCACAGAGAGTAAGGTGGGCCATAAACAGCTTTGACTCATATAAGTCGCCGGGAGTAGATGGAATCTTCCCAGCGCTTCTTAAATGGGGAGGCGAAAGTCTTATCCCCAAACTCACCGTCGTCCTACGCGCCTGTCTGGCTCACAGATACGTACCGAAGCGATGGAGAGAGGTCAAAGTCATCTTCATACCAAAACCAGGTAAAAGCGACTACTCAGACCCCAAATCGTTCAGGCCTATCAGCCTGACCTCTTTTCTGCTGAAAACTTTAGAAAGGTTATGCGATAGACACCTGAGGGAGAGGGTATTAACTGGAAAACCACTGCATCCAAACCAACATGCCTATAGCCCAGGCAAATCTACAGAATCGGCACTTCACGCAGTAGTAAGTAAAATCGAGGTAGCGATCAAAAACAGGTCTATGTGTCTTGGTACCTTCATAGACATCGAAGGAGCATTTGACAAGACCAACTTCACCAGCATTGCAGCAGCACTGGTAAGACATGGAGCGAATGCGGTAATGGCTAACTGGATAAACAACATGCTGAGTCAGAGAATAATCAAACTAGGCTCAGGCGAGGCACAAACTGCTCTAGTGGCGAAGGGATGCCCTCAAGGGGGTGTCCTCTCACCGCTTCTATGGAATCTCGTGGTAAACGACTTGATCGCCACACTTAACAACAATCACTACTACACAATAGGCTATGCAGATGATATAGTGATACTTACAAGCGGAAACCACACAAATACAGTATGTGATGTCACCCGCTCCGCGCTAGCTATCGTGGAACGCTGGTGCAACGAAAACGAACTCACTGTTAACCCCAAAAAGACAGAGCTAGTGATGTTCACCAACAAAAGAAACTTGGGCAACTTCCGCCTGCCCAAACTATTCAATACAGAGCTCCAACTATCAACCGAGGTAAAGTACCTGGGGGTTACGATAGACAGTAAGTTGAAATGGAGTAATCACCTCAACAATAAAATCGATAAAGCTACAGTCGCATTTTGGCAATGTCGCAGGATGGTGGGTAAAACTTGGGGACTTACACCCAAGATCATTCTGTGGCTTTACCAGGCAGTAATCCGACCAATAATAAGCTATGGTGCAATAGTATGGTGGCCACGGACCAGGCTATCCACCGTCGCTGACAAACTGCAACGACTCCAGAGGCTTGCCTGTATGGCAGCCACGGGCAGCATGAGGACCACTCCCACTGCGGCCCTGGAAGCCCTACTGAACCTACCGCCGCTACATCTCCACATACAACAGGAGGCGTTGGCGACAGCGGTACGTCTCAAAAAGTCAAATCTCTGGAGACCGCCCCGGGTACCACACACCGAAATCCTCTACGAGGCTATAGGTAAGGAACCGCTCATAGAAGCGGTGACCGACAGGATACCCAGGCAGTTCGTGTTTGACAAGAAATACAAAATACAATTACACGAGGACCCCCACGAAGGTCTCAACTCAAAAGAGTTGCGGATCTTCACGGACGGGTCCAAAACAAGGTCAGGTACTGGCTCTGGAGTATTTTCGGAGGACCTAAACATACATATCTCTACACCATTAGGGGCCTACAACACTGTCTTCCAGGCGGAGTGTATGGGCATCATAATGGCAGCATACGCAATAATCTCAAGGAAGGTAATGGACTATCCCATCCGTATACTTTCTGACAGCAGATCAGTACTACAGGCCCTGCAGAGTTACACTATAACCTCAGGGCTAATCTACGAATGTCACAAAGCACTGTCGGAGGTATGTACGACCAATAGCATAACCCTACAGTGGATAAAAGGACACAGTAACTCGCGAGGAAATGATGCAGCTGACGTATTGGCAAGAGGAGGCTCAGAGGCGGAAACGATAGGACCAGAGCCGATTATACCATTGCCACACGCCTGGCTGCGAAGCACATTGCGACATAACACCAAGGTAAAACACCAGAAGTATTGGTCAGACCTAGGTACTTGTAGGCAATCAAAAGAAGCCCTACCGACAATCAACCCCGGGTTGTCACGGAGGCTGAAACTGATGAAGAGGCCACAGCTCCGTCTCCTCACTGGAGCTATAACTGGCCACGCCTCACTAAACAAACACTTGTTTAATATAGGTGTTACAGACAGCCCCCTATGCAGAGCCTGCTTGGAGGAGGAAGAGACAGCCGCCCACGTCATTCTCGCGTGTCCAGGGGTGGCAGAATACCGGGCACAACACCTCGGATCCCCGAGGTCTCTCCCAGAAGTCGTCGGCAACATCAAGGGTCTGCTAGGCTTTCTGGTAGAGCTGGGTTGGCAAGAGTAGTGCCGACAACCCACCACGCAAAATAGGCGCAAATTTTTGACGTCGAGTTGCGGAAATTTAGCCCGCGCAAACCTATATACCTATATACCTATATATATCGCTGTCACTATGCGCCTTAACGCTATACTTGTAGATACAGAGGCTCGTAGTGACAGGAAAATAACTATACATTTCTGTAAAGGTCGAAGGATTACTTGTGTTCACGGTATGTATTATGCATATTGCATTTACGACTACCCGATGAGCAAATCGAGGTAGTGGTCCAAGTACCACATAACCTTAACGACCAATATTTTTTTATAGATCTGGGGCCCATTTCTCGAAAGCTTGTAACTGGTAATACAAGCGGAAGTTCTTGTCTAATTAATAGTGTAAAAAAGAGACTTGCACATGCATTACAAGTTACAAGCTTTTGAGAAATGGGCCCCTGGTAGATACTCGTACAATTTCTGTACAAAAATGTCTACGGCTACTCAGAATAGTGCCCCAGACGGACATAAGGACGCACGTAATTGGATGAGTCCGAATCAGTTAGCCCCACTTTCACGTGTTTACCCCAAACAGGGGCACATCCCTATTCCACCCTGCACGCTCCAAAACGTCATAAGCGCCCTTGATTTTCTTCATACAACCGCCGTTTTGAACTAAGCAACTATTTTGACCGGTACGTTTAAAATGTAGTAAGTATGTGAGATTTGTATTGGAGATATGACGTTTTGGAATGGAGATGCGATGGCGTATCAAGTTTTTTCGATCGGTCATTATTGGATGGACGATTGGGTTTCCATACTTGTCGGTATTTGAGATTCCTGACCGTCGTGTTTCAATTGTTTTTAGGTAAGTTTATTAAGGGGAGTGATTAGTTGACTTCTGATAACTTTGAATTATGGAGACTAGTTTTTGTGTTATGTTAGAGCGATTGTCGATTCTTTCGATAACGTGGCGAGTTGTAGATTACCTTCCAGTTAGGTATACTAGTATACTGTATCTTTTTCATCGTACCTAAACTTACTTACATATACTCAGATATCGGAATCCACGGATCGAAATTATTTGACTAGTAGGGAAGTCCTATATCGATAAACCGAAGTATCGATGCTAAAGTAGAGGCATCGTAAGAAGTCGTTTTTGACGTTTGTTTGCACATGAAGTTCTGTAAATGTTGACAGTTACTATAATGGAGCAAATGTCAAACTTCATTGTTGCCTGTACGGAATAGTGATGTTACTACTGTTGCTGCAATTTATCGATACGTCAATCGAAATAAATAAGTAAACCTTTTTTATGGAGGTACGAATAATTGCTATAATAGTAGGTACGCACATATTTTCTAAAAGTTTGTTATGGTTTCGACAGGTCCTCGCGAGCCCGTGTGCCCGGTGGATACGCGGCTTTACAGACTGTGTTGAACTTGACAACCAGATAAATGTCAAAATTGTTATAAAATCAAATTCAAATTCAAAATTCAAAATCATTTATTCGTAGTAAAAATCAGTAAAACTAAACACAGGACGAATACAAACAAAATACAGCACAATATTTATCACGTATAATTTTATTTTTCGTAGAATAATAATTTATAATATGTACCACTACGTTATCACTAGGGCTCTCGGTCGTGTCCGGGTTTCGTGTACCCGTTTCCGTGTACCCGTTTCTTTGCTACCGGGAAACGGGTTTCTTACCCGTTGGAAACGTTTAATTAGGAACCGTGTAATTAAGACACGGATACCCGAGTACCTGTGTCTGATCCGCCCTCAATGTGTAGTGGCAGTGGCAATCTAAAATATAGGTACGATTTTATATTTGAACAAAGTATTGAACCGCATTTAACCTGCAACAAAGAAAATTTCTAGCTGCGTAATTCGTAAAAAACTGCGATTTTTTCCGTAGGTATTTTTATGTTTCAGACTTTTTACTAATAAAAACATAGGTTTTTCGAATATTCAATTGTAATGGATCCGCAAGACTCAAGCTTGGAAAAGTTTCTAAGTAGATCCGCGGACCCGCGCTTGGAAACGTTTCTAAGTTGGAAACGTTTCTTGGCGTTTCGTGTCGTTCGGGTTCTTAGTACCGCCGGTGCTAAGGATTCGTGTACACGTGTCTGCGGGTAACACGGATACCGGTAGCCCTAGTTATCACCTAGATGTGCTCTGATTTTAATAAATGGTTTTAGTGACTTTATATACCGTATATACGGCATTTCTCTATTTGGCATACCTACATTGCCCTCTGAGCTAGCACGCAAGTTTACCAACGTGGGTTGGGAGTGGATAGCTGCAGGCTGGCAAACTCGCGTCCAAGCTCATGGTCTCAACCACTGCCAGTTCTGCATTGACATTACTACCAAGTGAAACTACCTACGTATATTGTATATCAGACTCCGATACTATTTGACCTGGCATTACATTTGGACACCGATTACCTCCTGCTATTAATTGTTGACCTTGATTTTTAATTTTGACACTGGTTTTGACACTAGTTACTATCTCTCGCTAAAAGAGGTTGTGGATGCTATTTCCTCTATAGGTCACGTCCTATCCGTCCTATAAAACTTCCTACCTAAATGCGACTTTACGTCATTATGACGTCACCGGCACCAAAGTTTCGCTGCCTGCTAATGATTCTAAGTAAGATTACCAAACACTTTTTTAGTTCGGATTACCTAACACTTTTTTAGTAAAATTTTTTTAATGGCAAGTACCAGATCTAACGCCCTTTCGCACTTGACCGAAAATTTTACGACGGTAAAATCGAGCGTTTCACTACACTATTGTGAGCTGTCAAAAACGACTTCTTACGATGCCTCTACTTTAGTTCTGTGTGTGTAGGCACTAATGATTATTCAATGTCATGTCCTTTCAACTTAGGATTGATATAATATTATGTTGTCACTGTTGTCAGAATAGTTTGATTTTAAGTTCGCAGGCATGACGACTAATATATGTATAATAGGTAGTCCTACCTAAGCCGAATTGCAAAGACGAAAAGGTCACTTCAAGAATGTTATTTTTAGTAAATCTATCACTTCAATCGAAAGATCTAAATAATTGTCTATAAGAACGAAAGAAAAGAAAAAAACATAACTTTCCTGCAAACTCATAACAGAATAGCCCACATTACAGTCCGTTCGGAAACTGAAGGCGACATCAACAAAGCGCGCTCATACACCTCACGTGCCATCACTTTCCAAACTACCTCTACAACGCGATTGGTGTTTGATAACGGATTACCAAAGATTACATGTGATTATACACTGTAAGAGAAAGTAGGCAATTGGAAAAAAAGTGTAAAAAAACCGTCTAGACGTACCGTTCCCACAAGTGTTCAACCGACCATGCAGGGTTGCCACAACGGGGAAAAACAATTAGTAACAAAAACTTTTTATTGAGTTATAAAGGAGTATGTTGTGTAGTTCGTCGAGAAACCCAAAATATGTTAGCATTGTTAGCAGTTAAAGGTGCTTCTTAATTATTTTTTGATTTTTTGACGCTAATAGTGATAATGAAAATAAAAACTGACAAAATAAGTAACTTGCACTAGGTAATAAAATAAAAAAATCTATTTATTTTTACCAAAAAAAATATTTATTCCTTAGTAGGATTTGCGCATGATTAAACGTCTCTGTCCACTAGACCATACTATACCATGGCCGTAGCATGAACGTATCAGACAAAAAACTATTCTTTGTATTGAAAAGTATGTCAGACACCTTTAAGCGACAATATCTCACTTCGACATAGTCTATTCGTCCCTCTTTTATTAACAAAGTTAGTAAAAGACGGGAAGTCTATCTAGTGGCGACATACTTCGCACCAATCACGCACTAAGCCTAGAGTCACGGTTTAATAAATCTATAAGTACTATTTGTCAATAGAAAACAAAAAAAGTGTATTTTCCATAATATTTTCTTCGGTTACCGCGAAGATTACGCAAAAAAAACTATGAAAACAGTCGCCCGCAGACCACGAACCTTGTAAAGTGTTCGAAACGTCGGGATGAAGTTAAAGTTAATGAATATACACGAGTTTATCCGTTTTCATTGTTTTATTTCATGTGTAATCATTATTATACCGTTGCTTAGTACCCACAACACAAGCCTTGAGTTTACCGTGGGACTAGGTACATTTCTGTAAGAACGTCCCTTAACATTTACATTAGTGGAAGTCTCTTTCTAGGAAGTGGAGTGGAAAAAAGACTTCCGCTTGTTACGGAACCCTAAAAAAGTACGTGTGAAAGGAAGAACCATTTGACTGACCAGAACAAATGTTTGTAGAGACAAATCAACTTAGGATCCAGAGGGGATTTATTTGTCTTGGACCAAGTTACAAAGATCAATAAAGCGGACAAATCATTGGTTCTATACGTGTGAGTTTTCGCCAATTTATTTTTACATACGCCTGGGAAATTCGTTGTTCGTTGAGAACAGGTGGCCGAGCGGTTTAGAAATTAGCCACGAAAACTGAAGACGATGGTCTAGCTAGGACTAGGAGCTTTCTTTGCGATATGACATTGACATAGAATTCATAAAAAAAGGTTTTCACCATACATCCATCGATAACTGTCATCCCTTTCTTTTAAAACAAGTAGGTACTCAATACTTTTATTGATATTTTAACGACCTGAGAACCCTGCGTCACTGACAGTCCGAACACTTGACCATCGACAGACCTTATGTCTTCAGCAATAAGATCCACAATTGTCAGTTAAATATGGCCGATGCGCCTGCGGCGACCAATTATGCTCCTTTTGGAGTAACAATTACAGTTCACCAGAGGGCGCTAACTGCCTTGTTTGTGAAGGAATGTTCGCCATATATTTGTTTAACCATTTGGTCATTGTGGTTGTAAGGGTGATGTCACATTGATACGAATCCGCGACGGCGTGCGAGCAGGACCGCGCTATGCATGTTTAGCACCGTCTCTCTCGCACACAGTTTGGCGGCATCGGCACACTGACGTCTGCCTAAAATTTTTGTGGGCATTAATCAACTAATTAAAAAAAGAAATACCTTATTATTCCAATATTTTTAACTAGTTTAGGGCTCAGAATACTATTTCTAGACTTATCTATCTGAATTTTTAGAAAAACTTCGACATAGCTCAATATTTCAAAATGTTTTATACTCTTTTTGTAGTTTTCAATATTCTATTTAACTATGTAATAACATCGTATATTTCAATTATTCCATTCACAAATAATTATATACCGAAGAACGAAAAAGAACGAAATTAGAACAGTTCTTTTGTATGGGTAAAAAACCGGTATCCGATACCTGATCTGAATACAGAATCGATAATACATCATGATGATAAAATGTTAATTATAATTATTGATACGTACCACGGAAAGTTGTCATTTTAATAATAAAGTCATCTTTCTTTTTCAAAGCCAACATTTTTGTTTTTTATCTATCAATGCGATAATTTCCCAAGTGTCAACCCTAAATCGGGCATGTTCGGAATTTTACAAACGGAAGCGTTGATTAAATTCTTGTTAGGGCGATGTCAAACGCAACATGGCGACGCTGTCAAAACACGCTGTTCGGGAATTTAATCAGCCGTCGGGTATCGGACGTCTGTCGCGTTGTCGCTTACGTCTGCGTCATACGTCACCTAGATCAAAGCAGTAAATGCACGTGCTGTATAAGCACCGGTGTGGCTCAGCCTTATGCCGCGGCCACGACATTGGTCTAAAGGCCCGGCCACGACATTGGTCTAAGGCGACCGGCTTAGCGGAAAACCATACGAGCTTCCTCTCGTACCCATATCGGCATCCCGCTCCAACTCATGGATTCGCTCGCCGCTGGTCGCCTTAGACCAATGTCGTGGCCGCGGCATAAGGCGACCGGCTTAGCGGAAAACCATACGTGCGAGAGGGAGTCCCATATCGGCATCCCGCTCCAACTCTTGGATTCGCTCGTCGCTGGTCGCCTTATGCCGCGGCCACGACATTGGTCTAAGGCGACCGGCTTAGCGGAAAACCATACGTGCGAGAGGGAATACCCATATCGGCATCCCGTCAACTCATGGATTCGCTCGCCGCTGGTCACCTTAGATCAATGTACCGCATCATCATCACCAAAATCATTTTCTCTCTCAGCATACCCTTGACAAATTACTCTAATACCCTAATACCTAATACCCTCTCAACACCTTCCCCAAATGTCGGTGCAACGACCGTACCACCTTCGTGGGATGCAACCTGGCTACAGCTGCAGTAGCGGAAACGCGGGAGCAGCCACATATACTCCAGGAGTACCTATCGTTTGTACATTCAGTCAGCTCAGTCTTAAATGCCCACTTATATGCTTGTAGTAGCTGTGGTTAGGAGCTGTCACTATTATTTTACATGCCAATTTTACTGTCGCAAATCAACAATTAGATCTATTCGAAAAAAAATCGTTCAATTTTAGAGCCATTTCGTTGTTCGATGAGTTTATAGTCATAGTCATAGTCTATTTTTTTTCTTATCCTCAAGTTTCATTAAGGCTCCGGTGTAGTTATTTTACAAAATTGCTCATCTTTGCGATAGTATATTGGAGTAAACAAAAATAATTCTGCTAGCATTTTAACATATACCGGAAGATATTTTCAATTCTAAAGGAATAAGTGGAGTACTTTTTTATTTTTTTCTTAGTTAGGACGGTAAGTTGCGTTATATAATACCTGCCATAATTAAGCAAAACCTTTAATAACTTCGACACCGATGCTCCCGATAAAATACCCTTTGGGTGAGTATTTTAATTACATCATGGTATGTCCTTCCATGTAAAAAAACTATTTAAGTAAGTAGCATCATGGCATAGTTACTTGTAAGCTTTTTACACCTTACGCCAGTGGTTTGAAAACTTTAGGCGCCCTCACAAAAGGGGCGCAGAGACATCCGAAAGGGGGCAAAGGCCACTCGTATAACCTGCGGCCCTACCGCGAACTTCGATATCCGCTAATTTCGAGGATTTGTCTCTCTCACTCTAAGGACGCTTTCGTTGTCGTGACAAGTGACAGAAAATTTTTCGAAATTTACGAATTTCGATTTTCGCGGCCTGGTCTAATGCCCGGAATTTCGAAATTCGTTAATTTCTAGAATTATTTCGAAATTTCCGAAGTTCCCGGTAGGCTTACTGTGTTAAATAAAACCTTACACATTTCATACAAAGATCGTTACATGCATTACTATAGGTGTTTAGAATCACTTGAAGGTGCTGTAGCCGTACCGTATTGGAAAGTAAAGGTAACGTATCCTTTTACTCGATACGTAATGCATTCTCGCGCTCACATTGACATATTGGAGCGAGCACGCCTGCTTTGCGTATCGAGTAAAACCTAATGTTGCCGATACTTCCAAACAGGCTACAGGTTATTTTTATTCCTAGGGGGTCGCACTGTAAAAAAGTTTGAGAACCTCTTACGCCATAGATGTAAGGTAAAATGTGTAGTCTTTTATGCCATAGACGTTTTTTCTACGACATGTGATAATGATAAATACCGAACGTTAAAGGACAATATAGAACATGTGCAGGGAAGAATTTCAATAGAATTACGATACCGATACCAATTATAAGTGCGATGTGTGCACGCTAATTAAATTATCGACAAAAACGGTATGGACGTATCGACATGATAAGAATTTGTTTCAACCGAAGGACTACTTTAAATTGTCAGTTAAATTGTCACACGCACGGTACGACCATATACAGGGTAGCAAAAAATAAGTTTATTCTCGTTTCTAAAACCTAAAATGCTGCGTCCTACGTTTTAGGACACAAAACAGGTGAAAATTAGTTCAACTTCCTTACGTGAACATTCATGATCATAAGCATTTACAACTAGTGGTCTTACCGTATTTTATTAAAAAACTTAAACTCGCTAATTTATGTTCCGTCCCTTTTTAACGAACGGAATTGTCAAATTGACGCAAACGACAAACAAAAAAATGTCTAATCGAGGAGACGTTCCCTTAAATATGTTTGACTCGTAATCTAATAACATCGTCCGATAAGTATTTTTTACAAAGGACTTACATTTTTTTAAATAGGCGTAATATAAGACGCGCATAATGTCACAGAGCTGCTCAGCACTGTTAAATAATTTTTCTTCTCTATTTTTGTCTCTAGTAATTATGCGACAAGTGACTTAAAGGACACTAATCGATGCACATTACAAGCAACTGAAGCAACAAGCAACAGACACGCGAGACATCGTCAGAAAAACGTTCTTAAAGATTTTGGCGCTTACTACATTCTTAATTACACTCCAATATAAATACGAAACGTTTCAACGTAAGCGCCAATAGTCTTCACGTAGCATGTTCCACTAAAAGATTAATGTTGAAAATTCAATAAAACTTCGAATTTGAATGAACATGTGCAATTAAGGAGTTGTCAGATGTTCTACCGATTACGCAAGTAGTGTAATGAGTTTGTGTGTTGATTACATTATCGATACATTGCGTCGACATGTGTTAATTTTAGGGTAATGTACTACCATCAGAAACATTAGCATTACCCGTTATAGCAATGTACTTAAGACATTTTTCAATTATATGTACTTCAATTGAAGTAATATTATAATATCATATAATATTTTAGCCTATATAATGTCCCACTGCTGGGCACAGGCCTCCTCTCATATATGGGAGGGATTGGGCTATAGTCCCCACGCTGGCCCTAAGCGGGTTGGGAACACAAAACAGAAAAAACAGTAGAAGCGTAATGTAAGCGCAGCGCGTGTGGCAATAGTAAGCAGCGCAAGGCTTACCTGCACAAAAGTTAACCACAGTAGGCCGTCAGTTCTCTAAGCGCGCTCACGTGTGATCGTTTTCAAATAAATCCGAAAAAGAATGTGCAAATATGCCTTTTTGTGCCGTTTTGGGATGTTAAAATAGCAGCCAGAAGTCAAACCTCACCAATGAAGGTATTTCATACCACCGGAAGTTCTTAATTTGTTAATATTTTAATATTTTCTAAAATATTTCGTCTTCCGCAAGATGTTTGTACTACACTAAATAAGAAACAACTTTATATGCCAATAATAAGGTCGTTTTTTATTTGGCATGAAACTATGGAAATTTCTAGAATTTCGGAACGATAGGCTGAGTAGCGGCCAATGCGAGGAAAGGGTCCAAAAAGGTATCGATATCGATATTTTATTTCGTCGATATACCTACATTAGTTGTCTTGAGCCGATTAAGTGAAAAAATTGAAACATGTTCTCTATAATCTTTATTTATTTAATCGGGTTTCCGACTGTCATCGACATCATCATCATCATCTCAACCTTTTGCTGCCAGCTGCTGAGCGTAGGCCTACGTATCATCATATTATAATATTGTGGATATTAGGGTTTCGTGGCCAAATTATAGTTTCGCTATGTCCACCCGACTGTCATTGTCGTCATTATCATCATCACCCTAAGACTACTACCTTACCTACTGCTTAGTATAGATCCCCACATCCTCATATTATAATATTGTGAATGTTAAGGTTCTATTGTCAAATTATAGTTTCGCCATGTCTTGCTCATGTTTTGCTGCTAGCTGCTGAGTGTAGGTCTGCTTATCATAATATTATAATATTGTAGATATTAAGGTTTCGTTGCCAAAACATAGTTTCACCATTTCCGCCCGAATGTCATCATCATCATCTCAGCCTTACTTACTGTGAGCATGAGCATATCCTAATATTATAATATTATGGGTGTGAATTTTAAGGTGCCGTTCTCAAATTATCGTTATCATTGTCTGCCCGACTGTCTATCTGTCTGTTTTTAATTATTCAAAAGGTTATGAATTAATTATTTTTTATATATTATATATTATAATTATAATAAAGGATGTGCTTATTGAACATCCTCGATTACAGTACAGAGGTTCGATGTCATATCTGATATCGGGCCTCTTGTATGCCGATGTCATTTTAATCAAAATGACAATTTAAATATTGATTTTTTAATATTAATTGTATATTTTGAAAATTATTTTTAAATAAACGCGTAACTACCCGTTTAAATTTATTTTTTATTTTAATTGAAGAGTAAGTACCTACCTAATATTTATTTATGCTGAATAACATTTTGATGTCGTCATTCAAAGTAACATCGATATATTTTTAGTCGATAAAATATTTTGCTACATCACTTTCGTATAAATGCCCCGAGTTATCCCAGGTATGGTGATCGGATTAAAAATGAGACCATCCGCAGCAGAACCAAAGTAACCGAAATAGCTCTCCGAATCGCTGAACTGAAGTGGCAGTGGGCGGAGCACATTGCGCGTAGAACCGCTGGCCGTTGGGGCGGGAAGGTTCTTGAGTGGCGGCCACGTACCGGAAGGCGTAGCGTGGGTAGGCCCACCACAAGGTGGACTGATGACCTGGTGAAGGTCGCAGGAGTCCGCTGGATGCGGGTGGCGCAGGACCGGTCATTGTGGCAATCTTTGGGGGAGGCCATGTTCAGCAGTGGACGTCTTTCGGCTGAGATGATGATGATGATGATGAAAAACCAAAGCAAATCGAAGAAATGTACTTTTTCATCACACTTGCTTTGTAAGCGCCCCATTGCTTGCATGCATCGCGGGAGTATTCCCTAGGGAGTTATAGAAAAGTTGGTACGTCATTTAACAATATTTTGACTTAAAACAATTTTTTTTGCTTAGAAGTGTGATGAAAAACATTGTATGCATCACGGTCGGTAAGCGGAATACTAACTCGAGTCATTAAAATCTAACACTCTAGTTAGTAATACCGTAATTACCTCCCTAGACGCCCAATGCTATTACTTCATATATATAATTAATTATATATATTTTATCGATATAATACCGACTCTTGCACAGCACTATGGCGCTTGTTAGCCATAACGTGCAAAAAGCAGCCTATCTCTTTTACTCTTGGGAAATGCCACGTATGTGGGAGAGAGAACAAGGATTCGCCATCTATTGGGGAGTTGCTGAACTATTGAGTTTTAGTTATCAAACAGACTTATGCTACTCGACGCTAGATGGCAACACTCTCTTTGCAAGTTAGTAGTAGCAAGCGAAACGTCGTAAGTAATAAAACGAGTAGTATAATTTTGCTTTTGTCGCATTCGAAATAAAGTTTATTTTTGTATAAGATTTTATAACCAATAAGCTTTCAGATACTTCTGTGTGCATGTTTGCGCCAGTGTGAGTGTGGCAACATCGGTTCTCTCGAGAATCGGGGTATAAGCCGCTTCTACGTTATTTTTTGTTCTGTGGTTGGGAACTTCACATACACCTTTGAATTTCTTCGCGGATGTATGCAGGTTTCCTCACGATGTTTTCCTTCACCGAAAGCTAATGGTAAATATCATTTGATATTCCGTACATAAGTTTCGGAAAAACTCATTGGTACGAGCCAGGATTTGAACCCACGACCTCCGGATTGAAAGTCATTCGTCTAAACCCCTGAGCCACCACCGCCTTTCAAATTCACCGCTTTTCAATTGAAGTACTTCTTAATTAAGTTTTACATTTTAGAGAACTTTAGGCAAAATAAGATATTTTGTGTAGGTGGGAGCAACATTTCTCTCCTTCCGAGTAGAGTAACTCTTAAAAATATTGTATTTAATTATAAGGAATGAATTATACGCGAATTAAAAAGGTCTTGCTTCAATAATATGCGGTCGTAAAAATAACAGAAACGATACGCCTACTTTCGTTATCAACAATGCTACAATTGTCACAAGCAGCTGCCCTCACATGTGCACTCGCCTTAAGTATAATTGTTCAAAAACACCGTCTTTAATGTATGTCCACAATTTTTCATTACCTACATATAATTGATAGTCAATACCTTAAGAACCTTAATTACTTTTATCTTTGTGGACAATCGAACTGCCAATCAATCGATTATGCCCCTAATTGCAGCAACATATAGTTACCATGTAAACATTTTTTTACGTATGTCAACGGCATAAGGGTTAAAATCGTTGAGATATTTTTGGAGTAAACTGAACAACGCAAGGGCGATCTTCGAGATAAGTCCAGTAGAATGACATATGAAACTTGAAAGCGTTTTTTGCGGGGCACGGTTGATACTTGTCCTTTCAAGGGACACTGTAGATGGCGCTTACGCTAATTTTAATGGTGGTCAATTATGAGCAGAGTGAGCAAACATCTTAACTTTAAAGGCCAAGCCACATCGGAAAAGTGTGCAGAAGTTGCGCGTGAGCGTGCGACCGTGCGTGCGCGTTGTGGCGTATGTAAATGTCATATTAGACGGCACACCGACCGCTTGCGGGGCGTGCAAGCGGTGTGCCATCTACTATGACATTTCTGACGCTACAAAAGGTACGCCACGCACACGCGCATCTGCACGTGCTGCACACGCATTTGGTGTGGCTCAGCCTTTACAGCAAGTTTGGTGCAGCATAGTTTAAACAGGGTGTGTAGGTAGGTATTCAATACGGGCGTTTAATTTAATGACAATAAGTATCATCATCATCAGCCAATTGACGTCCACTGCTGGACATAGGCCTCCCCCAGAGAGTTCCACAAAGATCGGTCGTGAGTTGTCCGCATCCATTGGACACCCGCAACCCTTAAGTATAGTTTAATTAAATGACATCTCAATATTTACTATAAATGTTTTGATAATTGGTATCAACATTACCTATATCAATTTAGAAAAAAAATACCAACGCGGTTATACTACAAATTAATGACCATATTTTTTTTTACCACTCTTGTTAAGATAAGAATTAAAATTTCCTTTAGTGCTTAAGTGAGGTTTTTAAATTGTCACGATTGTAAAACCTGCGTGACTTTATTTGCTTCGTTTTCATTAACGTGAGGTTAAATTAATAAAATTAAAACATCCGAATTATTATTTATATTCAAATCGAATGTATATATGTAGATTCAGAATTCAGATATTGTAATTATATTAAGATAACCACCTTAATATAAACAAAAGTTTGAACTCTATTAAAACCGATTAATACCATGCATATATGAAGAATCTGATTTATCATCATTAATATTAAATACATTATCATAAATCAAATGAAAACTCCACACTATATTTCATGTGACTAACTCAGCTTAGAGACAACTACTTGAATAGTGTATTAATATACATAGACACTTTCACCTTATGCCATTGGTTTTAGGTATTAAAATGGTTACATATTTATGGCTTACATTGTGGGTGCGCCAAAGTATTTATAAAATTGCAACTTAGATTATTGGAACTCCGAAAATTTTACTTATACAATTTAACTTCATAATGATCGGTATTTAGAATAATCTTTGTTCATAATCATCATCACATAGAATTATTTATGTTCATAATATTGTTTTTCATACATATTTTTAGTACTAACTTTTATGTTTATATAATTTTTCACTATACTTATTTTATGCTATATATTCTAATGTTATAGGTATTTATTTTTATCTGTACTGGTTTTATGTATGAATTATTTTTGTTTAATTAAATATAAATCGTACTATTACTGTAAACTAGCTACCTGAACAAATCAGGTTGTGGCAGAGTAGGTACTGTACTAAACGGGTTCCCTCTAAACTTTTTTTGTCCGAAACGCTTAGGACATAACAGACTTGGTATAATCTATTTTGGCATCAACATAACATATCATATCAATTGGCTTAAATAACAATATTTCGAATATTATTTTGTCCGAAACTATCTTGGCATATCATTAATTACGCCGAGTGTTATAAGACAGAAATTAGATTTGCATTTTTTTTTTGGGCATGTAGCCACATGTTCGAAACTTGCCTTTTTCGTCAGGCAGAATTTGCTGTGAGGGTGAAAATTTCTGCAGTGAGCGAGCGAAGCGAGCGAACAAAACCTTCCGGGGCAGATCCGACTCGGATAGGTTAGGTTAGAAGACTAAGGCGGGAGCTTTGCTCCCGCCTTAGTCTTCGAGGTTATTTTTTTTTTAGCAACCTAGAAAGTACTCGGCTCAGTAACACAGTAAGTAACGTATAGAATATTACTACTACCTCGATTATATTAAGAGGTTGTAATTATTCCTTCTCTGTTATGCTAAAACAAACTATGCCGATACTTTTTATGCACATCCAGATTGTGCCTCATCATAAATAGGAGCATCGAAATTATGCTCGAATAATATTCGAACAACTCGAAATCTGCCACAAAGAAATATGCTAAAGTTGAGTATGTCACAACAGTTTCTGCACAAAGCCCATTATGACTACATAGTTTATATTATTCATAAAAGAATTATACCACAACAGAGTGAACCTAATGGGAAAATGTTTATAAATAAACAATTTATTTCAAATAACTTTATGAGTATAGATTAATCTACTTGACGACTTTAGGAGGATAAAATTTCGAAATAAAAATCGTTATGAACATTGTAGGTAGAAGTATAATTTTTAGTAAGAAAAAAAGTATGAGAAAAAAAATTCGGAGTAATGATGATTATGAGTAAAAAACGGTATTAGTAAAAATATTCGAAGAAAAAAATGTATAAGTGCCAATATGGACCCTTACATTGTATATCTATTCTATTTCATTATAATGTGTAAAGCGTGTTCATCATGACGTGTATAAACGATAGTTTATTGTATATTGAACACCTTATAAAAAAGGTCATTTAATCTATTTTTCTCATACATTTCCAATAAATTGTATGTAGGCCTGTTTCATCTGTCGGGTTTTCTCATGATATTAGGAATAATTTAGGTATCACTTATAAATTACATTTGTAGTTGAAAGCATAGGGTTCAATCAACGCAACAATTATGTGTCAAAGCACATACATTATTCTAGACTTGAATTAACGGTCAGAGAAGCTACGAAGAGGTCTACAACGGACATACCGCAAGTGTTCAGATACAAAAGTAATCGGAAATGTAATTTACAGAAATAATCTGATTACTTCTGTAAATTATATTTCCGATTACGTTTGTATCTGTAATAGGGTTGCCACCTTTTTTTAAAGAAAAAATAGTATTTTCATTAAAATGTTAACCTATTTATCAAATTATAGTTACCGGGAATTCAAAGAATGCGTTCCGTTTCGAAATTCCAAACACTCACAAAATCCAAGCCGCGATATAATAAAAGTATATTTAACGTACTATATTGTTTTTATATATTATATTATATAGAACATTCGAGCAAAATATGACACGTTACTATATATTATTATAGTACGGGTGGCAACCCTCTGTAAGAGTAATTGGATTACTTTTTGCCCAACTCTACCGCGACATACGAAATCCGCGAATTTCGAGGATTTGTCTCTGTCACTCTAATGACGACTTCGTTTGGAGTGACAGAGTTGCCTCTATGACTCTCTGACATTCTCTAGGTAGCTAAGAAACTCGACTAGGCCTGGCAACTATAACTGTTATTGATATTATTATATTAGTATTACTGCTTTTTAACCGTGGAGATAAAACGTGTAAACATGGCGTTTAGCCCAATCTTGACAGGAACTGATGTGATTTGTATGTCTTGTGATAAGATAACGCTTGTTGACATCGATTTTATTGAACGAATTACAAGGATTTCATGCGTTTTACAACATTTATAGAATTTCGTTGTTACTATACCTAAACAATTTAGTGCCTCAGGATTTTTGTTTTTGATCAGTTCACGATTCTCGACGATATAGAGTAACACACCTCGAAGTTAAGAACCTCCTTTTTTTAAATCGGTTAAATTGTGCGTCTATCCCAGCGTTAGGCTGCGATAGAAAGCATGCGATCAACACATGGTGCTTACCACGTCGGCGTTAGGGTTTAAATTCCGTAAAAATCCTGCGATTAACGCACAAACCAATCGCACGTTTGACGGTTTAACCTCCTATAGCCGTACAATTCTGGAAGCACACCGAAGCAGCCAATCTGAGTCTTTAAAAAGATGTTTAAAATAAAATTAAATAGTAAAATGGCTCCAATTTCGTATAAAATGCACCACGATACGATACGCTATCTCCGGTGTCAAATCGAAAATATATCATACAAATATCATTATCTGATGCATCGATCACGGCTGTCTGTGGATTTAGATACGCTGTAAGTGGCTATTACGGGGCATGTTACATGAGCGTTTATACTGGTGATAAAGGAGCTGAAATCTTCTATTATACAGGGTGTCTTCTATTACACGTGATCAGTTTTATATTTTTTTAACGCTACTGACAACTAGTAACTGGTGTTATTCACTAAGGAAACCGCCTTGCTAACAGCGCTGTGTCAGCGCTGCGGCAGCGTCGAGCCTAAAAATGGTATTCACTAATGCACTTTAAACGACACTAGCGCTCGGCGACGAATGCGGCGTGAGCTGGAACTACACTGCGTCGAGAGTTACCGCCTACAGTTCGACGACAAGCTGTTCTATGTTAGTGAATACCGTTTTTCGCAGCGCTGCGCTCTACGTCGAAGTGAAGGTTATCTCGTCGTCGAGCTCGTTGACGAACGCAGCGTCGAATGTGTGAATAAGAGAATAGCATAGCTGAATGCTGAATGTCTCGTAACAGACAACTTTCACAGGGTGCTTCTTATTTTTGCAATTTTGTAGGATGTTAGAACCAACAAAGGAGCTCTTTGCTCTCCGGATTGCAATTTTCTATGGGGCACCCTCGCGTTTTGTTATTTGATAAGTAACTAATATTTGTTTTCTTTTTTCAATTATTTTAAATAAAAATTAGGGGTCGCAAATCTATCTACGTCTATGGACAGACGACTTTATGAAGATAGCTGGGAGACGCTGAATGCCATTTGATTGGAGGTCGCTTCCACCCGGTGTAAAGGGGAGCCTATGTTCAGCAGTGGACGTTTCATGACTGAAATGTATGTAAATGTATGATGATGATGATAGGTTCAAGTTCCTATATTTTCATTCGTCAAATCTTGCGAGTTTTTGATCGATCCGATTACCGATTGGGCTGAAATTTTGTATGCATAATATGTAAGTTGAATGACAATAATATCACGGACTAGGAATACAATTATCACACCTGTCACAATGGTGAAATAGGGGTCTCGTGTTTGGAGTCGGTAAGGGCTTGTCCATTAATCACGTCATACGATTTTGGCCTATTTTAGACCCCCCTATCCCCCATGGTGATACTTGGTGATATTTTCAGGACCCCCCCCCCCCCCAGGTCAATATGACGTGTAATTTTATGCCAACTTAAGTAGTCCTTTTAATAACACTTCAATTTACGTACTTTATTAAGCACACGTGATAGGAAAAAACTTAGTTCAGGATTTGACATCTGGTTATGTTTTAAAAGAAGTATGCTGTTGAGCAGAGAGTAACAAAAACTCACATGTGATTTGTCCGATGACCCCCCCTCCCCTATGGTGATAATTGGTGATTTTTTGTAGACCCCCACCCCCTCCCCCTATACAGTATGACGTACAAATACAAATAATTTATTCGTGGCAAATATAAAAAAGCTCGACAGGAAAAAACAAAACAGTCAAATTCAGCATTGATTAACCTCTCGTGTGCCGGAAATATTTTTTTCTTATAGTTTTCTCGTACGCGGATCCACGTTCCGGCATACAAGGGATTAATGGACAAGCCCTAAGTGGGCACAGGAATTTAACGTAAAAAGCTAGAATTATATAACCGAGTAAACAAATTAATCCAATAAACTACAATAACCGTTGAAACTGACGTATTCCAACTAACCTGGTCAAATATCGCGTTTACAAGATCATAGAATGAATTATCTGCCGCTATAAAAAGCTGCGTGGGAGTGTGTTGCTCCCAAAATACATGGACAGCATATTTTAATGTATGGGCTTTCATACGTTGTTTCGTGTTTTTGGGGTTCCGTGTAACATTTTGAAAGAGAACTGGCAGGGGAGCTGGCTTCGGTACTGATAGGAAAAAAAAAGTTTTTTTTATGGTTTCATTACAAATTTAGTCAATTTAAGGTACGAGTATATCAGGAGAATTGGATTTAATGTTTACGAACTAGATAGTTTTAGCTTTATATTGCTTTACGATGGCACATTGAAGTATTATAGAACTAGCGACCCGCCCCGGCTGCGCACGGGTACTATACATACATAAAAACCTTCCTCTTGAATTACTCTACCTATTAAATCTCATCAAAATCCGTTGCGTCGTTTTAAAGATTTAAGCGTACAGGGACATAGGGACAGAAAAAGTGACTTTATTTTATACTATGTAGTGATGATTTATAGGTATTCTTTTATTTATTTTTTATGCATGTAGTAAATGCTTTTAGATTAAGGTGCATTCAGACCAAACGAGCATTCGCTATTCTATCCCCCACTCTACGAAATTCATTCGTTACACAAAACGTGATTCGTCGAAATTCGTTGATTTCGTAGAGTGGGGGATAGAATAGCGAATGCTCGTTTGGTCTGAATGCACCTTTTTATATCTTATTGCAAGTATCATTGAGACCGGTGTAAGGTCTGATTAATTTACATTAATAGAATGAATCGTACATTACACATCGTTTTTTATTTTTGATACATCGAGGAAATGCTGACAGACTTTACGGCATCTTGATAGTTTTTGTTTTATTTTAAGATCCAAAGTTATTACTTAGATTAGTGATGGACGCATTTTAGACGCAGTCGACTTATTTGGCTTTCGCCCTTCCCGGTTTCATTTAAAAATACCAAATAACTTAAAATAAGTACTATCTATCAAAATCTTATCACCAAATTGCGGTAATTAGTGGCAAAAATATTATATTTAGAAAGTAAAATCAAAATTATAACTATACAATGAAGTTAAATCAAAAGTATATTGAAAAAACTATACAACCATCGAACTATAAGTACAATCTTTATGAGTAAAATAGCTTTCTGTTGAAACCACGAAAAAACCAGTATATTGCAGTATAAGTTAGTCACGATCTTACCACAGAATGATTAAATTAAGCTTCAATAAGAATTTCCGGTAAAAAACCGAGCTAAATTAGAACGCCCCGAACTTCTAACAAGGTTTTTAACTTTTTAACTTCCACGTGGTTCCGTGGGCGCCATAAATACAGGCTCCTCTGTATTCCCAAGCGTATCCCTAAACAAGACCACTGTAAACTACACCCCTATTTAGTTACACTCGCTAGGAATCCTGAGCTCAAATTATATTGGGAACTAAACAGATAAAATAATCTGTGAATGTAGCGTCCGCGCAGGTACGCCCGCCAAACGAGATCGTTCCTTTTTTGAAAAATAAACCACATCCATTTATATTCAACTGTAATCCTTAACCGTTAAGGTTGGCATTCGCTTGAGCGTGACGAGAATTCATTACCATAATTCACTTTAGGCTTTCTCACTTCTGAAATAAAGCTCCTTTTTCGTATCGTACGCTCGGAGCTCCCGTTATTTCTTCAAGCGATTCTCGGCTTTGACTGTTAGGATGAGTGAGTATGTTAAGGGTGATATTTGCTTGCGGTGTTTTTTTTCTCGCGTGTGTTTTTTTGTGTTTTTTTTTGTTGCGCCCGCGCCAGTCCGGTGGGTGTTTTGCGGGGTCACCGCGTATAATAACTGTAAATTATGGTCGTCTTATTGAAATCCGGACGTGTCCTATGGATGGACATAAACTTGTTCGGTCGTTTGTAGGGCCTTCGTGCTGTTTGGTGTTACGTGGTATAAAATGCTGGGCTATAAACCGCACAAGAATCGATTTTTATGTTTGCGGTTTATAGTTGATGATATCAATATTTTTGTAACAGTGAGTTTTTTATCGCGTCTAGAATTATAAGTTGGATTATTTATGTACAGTCAATCAATAGTATCTTTTGCTACGAAGGCAGCAAAAATATCTGACACAATCTTCGAGCGACATAAGAGTGTGTATAATTACTATAAATACTATTGTATTGTCGCTAACTGTTCATAGAATCACCATACAGATAAATACAATAGGACAACTTTACACATACATATATCTATCTAGACCTAGCCAAAATATTCGTGTCAAGAAATACCCTCACCGAATTCGAACCGTCCTACTTTCTAGGTGAGGTCACTACTAGGGCTGCCAACCGTCCCGCTATATGCGGGACGTCCCGTTTCTGGGGCCCTAAAGTATGGGTCCCGCAAAGGGTTCACGCGGGACGCCAGTTGTCCCGCTTTTCACGGTATACTAAACTGAAAATACTAAAATAATAATATGAATACGTAAATGAAAGCAATTTAAGATTTCGTCATGTTAATTTGAATATACCGCGACGTCCGCACCGATAGCCCGCGAGTAGGTACAGTGCACTGAACGTGTATAACTGTCAAAATATGAATAATTGCGTTGGGTGCATTAGGTGCATCTAAATTGAGACGATCTAAAATTAACCATTGTTTTTTAATGTAAGTAAATGTCATTCCCGTCGCGCATTTTATAGCCAAATCCCGCAATTTATTCGCGAATGTCCCGCATATCTGTGATTTTTGGTTGGCAGCCCTAGTCACTACCGACTACGCTACGGGGGTCGTCAAACGTTATATACAGGGTGGAACGGAACGACGGTCTTTCCCGCTACCGACCGAGTCTACCAACTATTACGATAAACTTTCAGTATGGGACCAACATCGAAAATGTACATGGAAAATTGATTTTTCCATACTATTGCGCTCGAACTAATCAGTCACTTTGTATGAGGGGTTAATTTTTTTAAAGATTTTTCGATATTGGTCACATACTGAAAATTTATCGTAATGGTTGGTAGACTCGGTCGGTAGCGGGAAAGATCGTCGTTGGGTTCCACCCTGTAATTATAATAATTAGTATTGTATTGACGCTGACTGTTCATAGAATCACCATACAGATAAATACATGACAACTTTACACATATCTATCCAGATCTAAGCAAATATAAACTTGAGTAAAGAAATACCCTCACCGAATTCGAACCGTCCTAATTTCTAGGTGAGGTCACTACCGTACCGACACCGACTACACTACGGGGGTCGTCAAACGTTATATATACAGGGTGGAAAAAGATTTTGGGTCAGTGAGGGCAGCTACCAGATCCCGTGTAGCTACGCGAAAATGGTCTTAGAAGACCATCCCGCGATTTTCAATTAAAGAAGATTAGCGTTTTCAGATTTTGGAAAAAGTATACAGGGTGCGAGGAAATGTTCATTTTTGAGAAACTTTTTTTTTGATGCCAATCGATCCTGTTTCTATTCAGGATCAAAAGCTTGTATGGGACCAAAAAAAAATTTTCGGCTAGAAAAGCCACAAATCGAGATTTTAAATTCTCATACAAATTGTATGAAAATTAAAAAAAAAATTTCACCCTTATTTTTTTATGCCTATCGATTCCATTCCTACCCAGTACCTATAGTTTCCTACGGGTCAACTTATGGCAATGTAAAAAAAATCCAAAATTTCAAGAAAACAGTTTTCATACTTTTACTATGGAAAAAAAGTGACATCTTAATTACTTTATCTGTCACGATAATTAGTCATCCTATGCTAAATGATAATAATAATACTGTATGAAATCATTAGCAACAGTAATTAGCGTCACAGATAATGTAATTAATTTTCACTTTTTTCCCATAGTCAATGTATGAAAACAGTTTTTTTTATTTTTGTTTTTTTTTTTACGTTGCCGTAAGTTGATCCCTAGGAAACTATTGGTACTGGATAGGAATGGAATCGTTTGGCATAAAAAAATTAGGCGTGAAAAAATAATTTTAATTTTCATACAATTTGTATGGGAATGTTAAATCCCGATTTGCGGCTTTTCTAGCCGAAAATTTTTTTTTGGTCCCATACAAGCTTTTGATCCTGAACAGAAACAGGATCGATTGGCATCAAAAAAAAAGTTTCTCAAAAATGACCATTTCCTCGCACCCTGTATACTTTTTCCAAAATCTGAAAACGCTAATCTTCTTTAATTGAAAATCGCGGGAAGGTCTTCCAAGACCATTTTCACGTAGCTACACGGGATCTGATAGCCTCACTGACCCAAAATCTTTTTCCACCCTGTATATATGAGTGACTTCATAATTCGTACATAAGTTAATAGAAATAGAAATAACTTTATTCGTAACATACACAAAAATCACAAAATACAGAAACGAAAAATAATTATAGGTACAAATAAAAGCGTGTATGCTACGCAATGGCCTCATCTTAGCATGTAGCTAGCGAGTAATAACACACAAACTACATATATGTCATCCACAATAATACAATCGCCATCATTATATCTCAGCGGTCACAATGCTCAAAAATATCTGAACATACACTCTAACGCCATGTCAATAGAGGCCTGCGTGCTTAGACAAGTTGCCAATCGCTAACGCTTAATCGTCAATCGTAAACGAAAGGCAGCTAATTGTCTTTGTCGCACTAATATGAAAGAGTGACAGAGAGGGAAAACTACGATACGCTACTAAGCGTTAGCGATTGGCAACTTGGCTAAGCATCCTGCTCAGATATTTGTGAGCACCCAAGCCGTACTGATATATCTGATGGCGACTGTACAAACACGAGACCGAATCAGATCTGAATCAAACACTAGCAATCAAGCTTAACCAGGCCTAACGAGGCCTATTCAACAATTATTACCAGTATATCCTGAGCCCCAGTTTCTGGTGGACTACTGCGGACTCCGAAGTTCGCATATTTCGGTTTGTTTCTGTCACACCAAGGAAGGCGTCATCAGAGTAAGAGAGAAAAAAATTTGATTTTTTTCACCATTATACGAAAATGCTCTAGAACTACTTGTAGAACCATTGTACAAAGGTGCGTTCAAACTAAAAGAGCATTCGCTGTTCTAACCTCCCACTCTACGAAATTCGATCGGTACACAAAACGTGATTGATTGATTTCGTAGAACGGGCGCTAGAACAGCGAATGCTCTTTTTGTTTAAACGCACCTTAAGAAACATGAGAGAGACAAATCGCCAAAAAAGACACATTTTGTAACCCACTTATCGTATTCGAAAGCGAGATATAAAAAATAATTACATGTTTATCCCTGTGACATACTTAATGTATGGACAAAGAAAGGCGACCTGGAAAGATGTGCTAGGCCCCAGTAGGGTTAGCACATGATTACAACGACAATATCTCCGTCTCCCCTTTATTAACATAGTTAGTAAAAGACGGGAAGTCTCTCGCGGGGACATTCTGTTGCACCAAACATGTTCTAAGCCTAGATATTAGGCAATTTGCCCAAGAAGATCTAATGCCATATAAAGGTGCGTTTAAACCAAAAGAGCATTCGCTGTTCTAGCGCCCGTTCTCCGAAATGAACCAATCACGTTTTGTGTACCGATCGAATTTAGTAGTGTGGGAAGTTAGAACAGCGAATGCTCTTTTAGTTTGAACGCACCTTTAATTAAATTATAATCCATTATAGGAAATGACAGGATATAAGTCTCAATACAATATTGAGACTTATAGAGAACTTTAGAACAATAAGTGAACGAACAGCTTCTCAATCCTCCTATCAAGTCTATGGGACCAATCCTGAATTCGCGGAAGATAGGATCTCTGATCATCTCAAATTAATTAAGCAGATTTTTTCTCGCTTTTCCATCGCCATTTCTTCTTTAGCTGACATTTCTTAACTTGATATCCACGTAGTTATACCCATATACATTTAATCTTTAGAAAAACAGTATCAATGGCCAGTTGGCCACAGATTAAAAAAAAACAACAAGCCAATTCGAGAAACCAATACTGGTCAAGTAGGTTTGCGAATAACAGCACTAGTCCAATATAACTTCACCCACAGCTTCGTTGATATAGTAACCAAGCACAGGTCATCCTCTTTTGGTCGGTATTCGAAGGCTGTAGGTTAGAGCAGGATAGATACACGTTTGTTGATTTCGCTAATCACGGGTGGGTCTAATTGCCGCGAAACTAACGATGTGTTAATACTTACAAATAGGGATGTGCTGCTAATTTATAAGGTTGGTTTTATCTTTGGTATCTTTTTGCATTTTCGAGTAACCCTTCTTAATGTGACAGATATGCTTTGTCATAACATAAACGTCTATCAAATCGCTAATTATTCGTTTGTCTTTATCTGTCAATTTGACATTTGCGTATGGGAAAAAGGGACAAAACATTAGCTAGGATACGTCTCGCATAAGCTTTTATAAATAAAGGGTTAAATTATTTTACATCTTGCCTTAATAATGTGATGAATGAACCACATGCTTTCAGGCTACACTGCTAAAAAAACACTATACGCCTGATCACAACGACATAAAACTCAAAATGTAAATTTTGAGACATAAAGAAAGACAGTCTTGTTATCTCGTTTGAATTTCAAGGGCATAAATGTGTATCCAGCTTTCTACCTTACATCAAAGACATAACTGACATACGAGTATGGTTATAAAATGTGCATTTTTCGCTATACCTCAACCTACAGTTTAGCATTACAAGATCTGTTATTATCACGTTAAGATGTCAAACTCTCAAAAAGCAATTGCATTCCCTTTTTCACTTGAAACAATAACATTGGTCTCTGATTACATACAGTTTGTACGCACACGAAGTCTAATTTACACTGGATCAACTGAAAATACTTAGTAAGTTGTAATAACACTCCCAACCGGTTACGCTTTTAATACCAAAAGGTCACAAGTCCATAAATAATACGCGTCAGTTACGGCATTACGGTTTTGGGGACTTAATAAGGTACGGTGCTAGCATGGCGTATCGGATTTTATTTACTTTTTTGTTCGCACGCGCGAATGACTTGTCGTCAACTTGCAGCGCGTAAACTCACGTCTGTATTTTGATTTTGACAAGGAGGTTGGAACTCTTAGGGCGCCTATAGAGAGACGGCGTGACAGACAAAACCCGTGCCGCGCATATGCGTTTTACGCATATGTGCTGTCAGTACCTCTCGGGACGTCATGGGTATATAAACTATAAAAATATACCAATAGTCGGGGGAAGAAAAGTTTTTGGTCACATTAAATCCTACAGTTTCGGAAGCTTTTTCTAATGAATATTTAGGGTATACAGATTCACACCGTGCAATAATCCCCAGTGCCGCGCGAGAGCTTCTCATCCAGTCGAGGACTTGAAGGTCAATGATTGGAACAGCACGTTCAATAATTTCTACCCTCGAGATTATGCATTCATTCTATTGTTTTAGATGATTTATAATTAAGGAAAAAAAAATCCCCAGTTTTTTCGTAAAGCTTATACAAAAAAAACTATACCTTAATTTTTTTTTCCTTATTTGATAAAAAATATAACTTACAAAATCTTGCGCAATTCGAAAATTTGGTCATTGGACCAAAATAAAGATATAAACGTCTTAGTAACTTTTCTCCGCGGTGACACAGTTGCATCTATTTTTTTTTCACTGTTATTATTTTATTTTGCTTATAAGACGTTTCAATGAAAACGTACAGCCACGATGATCTATTTCTTAGATAAAAAGTTTATTAACACTCAAAATAAAAATAAAATATTTGAAATATATTAAGTGCTTTCCGAGAAATCGACATTAACAGCTATAATCTTAAAACGAATATTTTTTAAATCCCGCCTTCCCGCGCATGTGCCTACGACGATACGTGTGCGGCGATGCCGTGCGCTGTGCGTGAAAGAGAGAGGTATAGTTATATATACAGGGTGTGGCCAATAATAGGAGCTTTAAATTTAAGCGATGAATCTTTGGACTATACGTGTCATACTTCCTGGCGGTGTCATGGTGTCGTACAATATTCAAACTAATATCAATAAAATGTACATGAAATGTACGAAATTGTACGCTAATAAAAAAAAATGTACTACACGCACGATACGAGAAAACGGTGTTAATCCGTCACCGCTAGGAAGCATACTTCCTGGCGGGGGCTATTTATTTTGTTATGTTGCGGCCGAGTTTTCAATGGGCATGTCAATCAGAAAATATGTACGAGAAATGTACGTTCTGGTTCTAAAGCGTTTTTAGGTATATCTATCTCATAGGTGCTTTAATTTGGTACTAAAAATCATTTCAAAGGAACTTTATTTATTTAACGTGTTTGATAAATTATACATATACATCAATAAGTGGCATGTATACATATTTATGCATGTACATAACTATTATTACATTGTGCAGTAGGTACATAAACTGTTTCCCAATAATTAATAAATTATCACTGTAAATAACTTCTACGCGTAATGATATAGGAAATAGGAATATTACTAAGTATAATTCGTTATATTAGAAACGATTTCTACGGAGATATTCAGCAATACCAGAACGTACAATTTTCGTACATATTTTTTAATTGATATGAACATAGAAAACTTGGCCGCAACATAACAAAATAAATAGCCCCCATAGCCCGCAAAGTAACAAAATAAGTATGCTTCCTATCGGTGACAGATTAACACCGTTTTCTCGTCTCGTACGTGTAGTACATTTTTTTTTAATTAGCGTACAATTTCATACATTTCATGTACATTTTTTTGATGTTAGTTTGAAAAACTGTACGACACCATGTCACCGCCAGGAAGTATGACACGACTATACGCAATTACCTAGACCAGGGGTCGGCAAC
>JALPQI010015213.1:0-24827 GCA_025490895.1 Thaumatotibia leucotreta
AACGATACATAAAAGTTAAAGGACATAATGCGGTTTTGTAGATGTATGTATATGTATATATGTATATTTGTGTAGTTTATTTTATTATTAATTTATTGTATGGTATGTAGTTTATATCCAGTAGGTTTTAGGGTAGTTTAGCGGATTGGAAAACACTGGGTTTCTTTTTAATGCCGTGTCCTTTACGGATGTCTACCATCTCCAGTTCTCCTTCAATTGCTCAAAGGTTAACTGGAAGAGATCCCTTAATGGGATAAGTTCGCCTTTGTACAAATCTGTGTAATATCATACTGTTTATTTTGTTTTCTGTGTTTTTGTGCAATAAAGTGTTTTACTACTACTACTACAAAAACCGTTTAAAAAGAAGAAGCTCCCTGATAAAGATGCACGCACAGCCTAAACCCCTGGTCCTAGAGACTCCAAATTTGGCACGTAGGATCCTTTTATGATGTAGACGAGCACTAAGAAAGGATTTTTCAAAATTCACCTTCTAAGGGGTTGAAATGGGGGTCCAAAGTTTGTATGGCGAAACAAGATTAGTTGAACTATTTTATCCGAGACTTCGCAAGAGTATTCTTTAAAGTAATTGAGTAAAGGTATGTTTAAGGTTTTTTGAAAATTCAACCCCTGGAAAAGGTAAAAAGGGTGACGAAGTGAAAAAATCAAGTTGGGTATCGTTTCTATGGTTTATCGGGACGTAGATCACGAATACAATAACGATATTAAAATTTAACACGGCGGACGTGAAATACTATGTACACGGTTATGGTGTGATGGGGTAAAATTCGAAAAAATTAATACAGATTTATTATTTATGTTCATTTCTCGTTCTTGAGATTCCAAATATAGCGCGTAGGTTTCTTTGAGGGTATAGGGGTGCTCTAAAAAAGGTTAAGTCAAAATCCACTCATTAGAGGGTGTAATGGGGGTCTAAAGTTTGTACGGGGAAACTTGACTATTTAAACTGTTTTATCCGAAACTTCACAGGAGTATTCCTAAATATAAATAACTAAAGACATGTTTTAGGTTTTTTTGAGAATTCAACTCTTGAAAGTGGTAAAAAGGTTAAACAGTAAAAAGACAACATGGTTATCGTTTCTATAGTCTATCGTGTCGCTGTACCGAGGTTTACGTGAAATACCATCTCCTCTGTTATGGTCTCATATACGGGTTTGCGGGTTATGAGAGGGGTATCGTTATTGTGTATATTTCTGATTCAAAAAATTCTAAATATAGCATGTTAACTAACGTTAATAACCTTTAAGTTTTCCTGAGCTTTCACGCGATAGTAATCAAAAGTACATATATTTGTGTATTCAAGGTGTTTTTTATAAGGTCAAAACAGCCGTCACCATAAATTTCGTCATTTTGATCCAATTATGTAAATCGATGTATCAGGATCCCAGAGGTTCTTATTAACAAACTGCAAAAAAGGCTGTTCAATTTCTATTTCGATATTGTCCGTCATAAAAATCGGTGGTAATCTGAAGTTCTGACTGATCTGTTCATCATAATCAGAGATGGGCATTAATCGGGTAATAATTTAGTTAACTAATCAATCGATTAAAAATATCAATCGTCATTTTTTAATCGCGATTAATTTAGTTGCAACTATATTAGTTGTGACGATCTTCGACTAACAACTAAATTAGTTTTAGTTTAAATCGACTAAATTTCACGATTAAATCTATATAATACTACGTATAGTACGGTCCAACTTTACATAATTTTACCCTGAACTCGCAAAAAAATAGTATTTTTGGTATGTTGTGTAGACACCATCGGACAGTATAAAACCACATTTTCAAGCAAAAAAAGTTGCGCTAGCTATGTAGTACGTCAAAAACTGCGAAATTTACGATTATTTTTTAGTTTCTGAATTTTATTAAAAAACTGTACTCGTACTTTTTTGACATTATACGTAGCGTTTAAAGATTAATAAATTTCCAACAAGTTGAGCTAATATGCATTACCGTAGGTCTTATAGTTTTAGAGATTCAAGACTTCAAAAAATAGTCTATTTTGTAAACTCAGTAAAATTTAGAGTTTTGCTAACGTTTTCGGCTTAATATCGCCTCACCTAATATGCTACGAATAATATGCAATAATGACCTTATAGCGCACTTAATATTCTTTCATTTAAGTCAGTAAAAAAGTAAAATCAGTTCAGTAATCTTTGTAATTGAAAATAAAAACGCGAAATTCAAATGCAGGAGCGGGGTATCTAAGTTTTACATACAAATCGCAAGTCGTGTTGCAAAGCTGCAAATTTGGTATATTATATAGCTACCTATATAATATGCCACATAGGAATGTAAGAAAATGCCTATTACCACAGAATACATATTAGTACAAGTACAGAATCCCATCTCCAAAAACACGTTTAAAGAAAAAATACTCTTGACACGATACTATTAATTTCAAATTCCCACCGCGCAACGCTAAATCGACGCTTATCTAAAACAACTCGGTATCTCGAAATAGTCCATTTTGCAATTAACTATAAAACTAGGCGCGGAATACGCTAAAGTTTATCGTGACTAAGACTCCCGTATTCTAGTTCAAAATTTTAGCACTGTGGCAGCATTGTGCCGTTATGCCATTGGTGGAGAGTCGACGCCATTTTATCTGCAAGACCGGCCATAGGCCAGTTGAACCACAGAAATTGACGCCGTCACTGCGTTTGTTTGTAGACTAATGGCACATCTCGAAATTATACAACTATAGAACTTAAAGTTTATGTAAAACAGTGGCATAATTGGAAATAGTTCAGTGGAACAGTGGTAACTTGTTGTGCAATACATAATTATTCGTGGATGGCGCATTATCCGTGAAACAGTAAGGACACATGTTATAACTTAATAGGAAATAAGCGAGTGTTGTCGAAAATAATGAAAGTTGACTTGTTTAGCTAATCGAAATGAGCTTTTATACTACATAAGATTAAGTTAATTTAGGGTATTCTATACGAATTCAGAACATGCTCATTATAATTTTGCAACTAATAATTTGATTCAAAACGAGTACAGTCACCATAAACGATAAATAACTATAGTTAAAGACAAAGACACAAGACACAAGTTTGCGCGTTTACCGCTAAAAAAACCCCATTTACTGTGGCTCCAAAGTTCCAAGACACAGCTCTTACCATGTCAGGGAGTATTGGGATCCTCGGAGTCGACATTTCCAACGACGTCCAATTCCGATGTCACCTAGAGGGAAAAGCTACGCTGGCATCCAAAAAGCTCGGGGTGCTCAATAAAGCGAGGGGATACTTTACTCCGGGGCAAAGACTTCTGTTATATAAGTCGCAAGTCAGACCCCATATGGAGTATTGCTGTCACCTCTGGGCAGGAGCACCTGTATACCAGCTTGCACCCTTTGACTCGGTTCAGAGACGAGCTGTCCGAATAGTCGACGATCCCAGACTCACAGGCGGTATTGAACCCTTAAGTCTAAGGAGAGACTTCGCCTCCTTATGTGTGTTCTATCGTCTGTACAATGGGTTGTGCTCTGAAGAACTGTTCGACATGATGCCAACGTCCACTTTTCATCATCGCACCGCTCGCCACCGACTGGGCGCTCATCCTCACACCTTGCAACCTAAATGGTCGCGCACCGTGCGGTTTCAGAGGAACTTCCTCCCGCGGACGGTCCGTCTGTGGAATGAGCTCCCTGCCGAGGTTTTCCCGTTGGACTACAGTATGGGGTTCTTCAAAAGAGGAGTGTACAAGTTCTTATTGGGTCGGCAACGCGCATGTGACACCCCTGGGGTTGCAAGCGCCCATAGGCTACGGTGACTGCTTTCCATCAGGCGGGCCGTATGCTTGTTTGCCACCGACGTGGTATAAAAAAAAAAAAAAAAAAAAAAAAAAAAATAGTAATGTTCAGCATTACTCCGACGAAGAGGTAGAAGCTGTGTATGAGGACATATCAAAAGCCATGCACAGTCCTGAAACCTACTTCACCATCGTTATGAGGGACCTTAACGCGAAATTGGGCAAGCGAAACGATGATGAGCTGAGAGTGGGGCAATTTGGGATTGGGTCTCGTAATCACCGGGGTCACTTACTAGCCAGTTTTATGGAGAAGGAGGGACTCTACATGAAGAACTCCTTCTTCAAGAAGCGAGAACACAGGAAGTGGACCTGGATGAGCCCAGATGGTGCAACCAAAAACGAGATTGACTTTATCATGTCGACTAAGAAGCATATATTTAATGATGTCTCTGTGATCAACGCGGTTAAAACTGGAAGCGATCACCGCCTTGTAAGGGGCATATTAAATATAAGCGTCAAGCTAGATTGATAAAGTCTACGCTCCGACCAGCACCGATCCAACTCCAAAACCCCGAGAGCTTCCAGCTCGAACCGCAAAATTGTTTCGATTGCCTACCCAGCGACGTGGATGTGGATGAATATGACGACGGGTTTGTGGCAGCTGTCCATTCCACTGGGTCAAAGTTCTTTAAGACCCAGCGGAAGAAAGGCAATAAGAGGCTCTCTGATCCAACTCTAAAACTCATGAAAGAAAGGAGTGAGATAATTCTACAATCCCTAGAAGATGCCGCATCATATCCCCGGCTCAATAGACAAATCTCCAAGTCGATCACCCGCGTCATACGCCAATTTAATACCAACCGGATTAAAGAGGCTATTGACCGGAACAAAGGCGTAAGGTTTTTGCGAGAGATTTGTCTATTGGTCAGAGCTGGCTTGCGAAGCTGAAGACTGGGGACGGTAGGATCGTTTCATCCAAACCTGAGCTTTCTAGTGAGATAGAGAGCTTTTACGGACAGCTGTACACATCAACACGAAGACCCATATCCAATTTAGCTATCGACCCACGAGCTAAATTGACTCGACACCAGACCGAAGATATACCGGACGTCAGCCTGTACGAGATTGGGATGGCTCTCAAACAACTCAAAAACAATAAGGCACCAGGTGATGACGGAATAACAGCCGAACTCCTGGAGGCGGGTGGGAAACCAGTCCTTAGGGCCCTTCAAAAGCTGTTTGATTCCGTCATCTTTAGAGGCAAAACGCCAAAGGCATGGAGCAGAGGTTTGGTGGTATTGTTATTCAAAAAGGGTGACAACACCCTGTTGAAGAATTACAGACCCATCACACTTCTGAGCCATGTCTATAAGTTGTTTTCGAGAGTCATCACAAACCGTCTCACACGCAGGCTTGACGACTTCCAGCTTCCTGAACAAGCCGGTTTCAGAAAAGGTTTCAGCACCGTAGACCACATATACACGCTCCGTCAAGTTATACAAAAGACCGACGAGTATAACTTGCCCCTCTGCTTAGCGTTTGTAGACTACGAAGAGGCCTTTGATTCGATCGAGACGTGGGCTGTACTACAGTCTCTCCAGCGGTGCCAAGTAGACTACCGGTACATCGTAGTGCTGAAGTGCCTGTACGAAAACGCCAATATGTCAGTTCGCCTTCAGGACCGGAACTCGAAACCAATTCCATTGCAGCGAGGAGTAGGACAAGGAGATGTTATCTCTTCTAAATTGTTCACCGCTGCACTGGAAGATGTTTTCAAGGTTCTGGACTGGAGGGGATTTGGCATTAACATCAATGGCGAGTACATCGGTTTGCCGACGATATAGTAGTCATGGCTGAGACCATGGAGGACTTAAGTACTATGCTCGATGGTCTCAGTAGAGTCTCTGAAGATGTTGGTCTTAAGATGAACATCGACAAAACGAAGATCATGTCGAACGTCCATGTGATACCAACTCCAGTGAAACTTAGAAACTCTACACTCGAAGTTGTTGACGAATATGTATACCTGGGACAAACTGTCCAGCTGGGTAAGTCCAACTTCGAGAAGGAGATCAATCGTCGAACCAGACTGGGTTTGGCGGCGTTCGGGAGACTACGCAATAATATCTTCTCGTCCAATATACCGCAGTGTCTCAAGTCGAAAGTCTTCGACCAGTGTGTGTTGCCAGTGATTACTTACGGATCTGAAACGTGGTCGTTCACTATGGGACTCATTAGGAGGCTCAGGAACACTCAACGAGCGATGGAGAGGACAATGCTCGGGGTTTCTCTGCGAGATCCCATCAGGAATGACGAGATCCGCAGAAGAACGAAAGTGACTGACATAGCCCAAAGAATTAAAAGAAGTTACAAAATTACACCCATTATCTTGTCTTATAAACTTAAATATGCCATTAATATCTGTAAAGTTTTATTATTATTATGACGCATGTCATTTTTTACCATTATTGTCCATATAAAAAAATTGTATTTAAACATTAAAACGAAATAAGTTACTATTCTTTATAAATGTTTTTAGAATATTTGTCTTAATGACAAATAATCCGCTATTGTTCATAAGAAAAAAATAAAATCTTGATACTTTTTCTATTGTGACTTTAATGCACATAAATAAATTCTTATTTTGAGTTACGACTCGATTTTATGCTGGCACAAGTCTAAGTTGTGTGTTTTTTTGAGTTTTTTTTGTATTGATTATACGGTCTATCAATTTTATTTTTGTTATTTCGCATTCTCAAATAAAAAAGGATGCTATGGCTAAAAGAAGATTTCCAATTGGTTTTTGTAATAAAAAGTTATGAGTAATTATTTTTTGTGTTTTTTTTAAAGCTCTCTCCTGAAAAAACACACATTTTGAGATACCGAGTTGTTTAAGATAAGCGTCGAAATGTCACGAAGAAGTGCGCTCTCTTTCTATCGCGTAACTCGTACCTTTTCTGAAAAATAAAGTGCTAAGGATGCTTCCTTTTAAAAAATGATATAGTCTTACCCCCTTATTCATAAACGTTTGTTAACTTAATAAGCCGCTAATAATTGTTTGTCCCTTTTGCTCTTATGGACACATTGTTAAGACCGAAAAGGACAAACAATTATTAGCGGCTTGTTAAGTTAACAAACGTTTATGAATAAGAGGTTTAATATTTAAATACTACCTTTTTATATTGTTTTTATTTTTTATAGTTCATTGTTATAGTCAATTCTCTGACAGCGGTCGAATTAGTATGTATATATTCGATGAAAAACATTCACGAGTGCGCGACGTGCCACACCGCTTGCCGTGAGGCCCTACTGATGTACTCCTCGGGGTGGCACTGACAGTTCGAACCGAATGTACTAAAGTAGAGGCATCGTAAGAAGTCGTTTTTGACGTTTGTTTGCACATGAAGTTCTGTAAATGTTCACAGATAGTATAATGGAGCAAATGTCAAACTTCATTGTTGCCTGTACGGAATAGTGATGTTACTACTGTTGCTGCAATTTACCGATACGTCAATCGAAATAAATAAGTAAACCTTTTTTTATGGAGGTACGAATAATTGCTATAATAGTAGGTACGCACATATCGTCAGTTGTAATATTATGAATTAATGTAACCACCAAATGACGTCTTTTCAGGAGGGCCATAAAACGAAATGGACATTTATAAAGTAAGATGTATCTTTTTAGTTAATTATCCTATTGAAATGATGTTTATCTTGTTTGTTTTATTTTTGAGAGGTATATTTGATAGACAGTTACTAACTGCGACCACACTTATAGTTCAGGAAGTGGCTGGTGCTTACGTTAAATATTTTCTAAAAAAATTGGAGATACGTTAACAAATCAATGAAAATCATCAAAAGTGGAAATTCGGAATTTAGTGTAACTCACAAATTGAAACCGAATTGCTTATGAGCCATACAATGCAGACGGCGCTTACAGCAGTGACGTTTATAAAAATATGGTGAGTACATTAGGAAAGACATGTTTTGTACTTACAAATTCGTACTTACGTTAAAATATTGTCTATGATTTTTGGAAACCTTTACATACGTTAATAAAAAAAGTAGAAACCTAATAAAATGGCAAAGTTTTTGTTAACGTACCTATTCGACATTTTTTTCTAGATATCAATATTTTATATACATCGTTCGACAGAGCAGGAAATTTGCAGTCAACCGGTATACTTAACTCAGTTTCGTCAGCCCGTGTGCCCGGTGGATACGCGGCTTTACAGACTGTGTTGAACTTGACAACCCGAAAAATGTCAAAATTGTTGTAAAATCACGTACCTATAATTTTCTTTTTCGTATAACAGTAACCCCATTTTCATTTAAAAAATCGTACTCATCATTTTATGACTAAACGTAATTTGTGAAAGTGGTTGTTAGATTCAATCACACAAACATAATTGTGTCAATATATGTTTAGTTTTTATTTTATTTAGAATGTACTGATGACTCGCATGCGAGTCACGGCCATGCGGAAGCGTTGAATCATGACCCATACGTTGAGTCCTTGGCCTTGAATGAATCAGGTTCAAGTAAAACGTAATCCCACTTACGGAGGCTCTCGCTAACAGAGATTGTGGATGCTATGAATTTTGCTTAGAGGTCACGTCCTATCCGTCCTATAAAAAATCCTACCTAAATGTGACTTTACGTCATTATGACGTCTCCGGCACCAAAATTTCGATGCCTGCTAATGATTCTAAGTAAGATTACCAAACACTTTTTTAATTCGGATATTCGGATTACCTAACACTTTTTTAATGGCAAGTACCTACCAGATCTAACGCCCTTTCGCACTTGACTGAAAATTTTACGACGATAAAATCGAGCGTTTCACAACACTATTGTGAGCTGTCAAAAACGACTTCTTACGATGCCTCTACTTTAATTGGACAGGCCTAATATTACAAGAAAAAAAAAGAATGTCGGCATGGGGCGTAAAAACTTTAGAAAAAACTGACTTTTTTAGTTTTTGCGTTTAACTAAAAAAACTATATCTTTTTGATACTAATTGCTATAAAACATTGAAAGACTATTAAATTTGAAAGGATTTGAGCTACCTTGCATCACCGTAAGTTATGCAGACTGCGAGATACGACATTTCAAAAAGTGCCCTTCCGTTAATCCTAACCAATTTGTCAACATAGTCATAGATTTTTTGTTCAATTTATTTCCTACATTCATCTTACATTAGTCGCGAGAAATCAGTCTAACAAATTAGTCGATTACAAAATTTAGTTGTCCGAAATCAATCGGCAACTAATTTACTACATTTAGTTGCAACTAAGTTAGTCGAACTCTATACAACTAAAATTGATCAATCGTGGTTTTCAATCGTTAGTTGCAATTAATTCTGTTAATTTTAATTGTTAATTGTTAGTCGATTATATTTTGCCCATCTCTGATCATAATGAAGCAGAAGTCAAATTTGCAAGAAACGGTAACAATATTGACTTACTTCAAATGTTAATCAGCTCGGCTAATTATTGTAATAATCATTTGTCGTTTCCCAGACCTTACAAAGATGACCACATCTTTGTAAGGTCTGGGAAACGACAAATGATAGTTTATCATCAAAACACAACAATCACTTATGTGAGTGTGTATGTACACTTTTAATGATAAAAAACATTTGTCGGTTAGGTACCAGATGGTTAAGATGACTATATTACGATAGCGGATTTTGATAATATCGATATCTGAAATGTCAAAACGTTTCAAGTAATGAATTTGAGGTCAAATTTGCACAAAATGGTCGGCACCTTGAATTTATTTAGATGAATCCGACCTTAATAAAAATCGGTATTTTAGGATCCAAGGGGGTTTTTCACAACGATTTTGAGGTAGGTATAAAAAATGAGAAGCTATCACATCTAAAATTTCTAGAACTTTCATTTAATATTGATAAAAATCGATACCGAGAAGATGAAAAGTTCTTCATATGGAATTTGAAGTCTGCAAGAAAAGTTCGGCATCTTGAATTTAGGTCTTAAGTTTAATACAACCGTGATAAAAATTGATAGAACGCGGCCGAACCGTGGGTAAAAGCACCATCCGCCACACTTAAATCGGTTAAGGCAAATGCGAGATAATTGCGGGAAAACATTAACACGCAGTGAATAGATATTAGAACGCGGGCGAAGCCGCGGGTAACTGCTATTTTATAATAATTGCATTAGCAGACATCATTTTGATGATACTTTGATGTGCGTAGTTCATTTTTATGTATTTTCAGAATCCTGAGAGATAAAACTATTGGAAATTGGTAAACTAAACAAACAATAATATTTTCCTATGAAATATTTAAGTTTGTTGATTATGACGTTAATGACAAATGGGAACGTCATTTGTTGTTAAGTCGTACCGTTCACGACATTGCATTGCGATAAATCCGATGAACATTTCCATTTTATTTATTGTATTATTTTATTATTTCACAAAATAGTAAATAAATTTATTATATTATTTACAATGTACCTTTGTTCTCAATTTGTTGTATTCAGTTTAATACCAGATTTTCATATACATGTCTGATTTCACATATTTTTATTTATGTTCAAATTCAAATATTCAAAATTTATGAATGCATTTTCGACATAGTTTGTCATTAAATTTCTGTATGAAAAGCTGGGATTTTCCATTAAAAAGGCTTTTCAGTGATGGAATCACTGGAGGACAAAGCTCTGCCAAAATTATTTTCTGCATTTTAGCGTATCTTTGTTTTAATGTGTTATTTTATTCGCTGGAAATTATGGTAAGTTAACCTGGTTTTTTGCAAACATTAGCTGGTAAAATCACAGAGTCACACACATCGGATGACATGGGTAATTATAACGTTCATTCTAAAGCAACTTTAAAATCTATCTTCTCTAACAAGGCCTAATAATATAATTCAATTCTGGGCTGTTGTTATTTAATTTGTTTTGGTGTTCTAGGGTTCTCTAATTATCTATACCTGAATACCTATTAAGATTCCAATACTTGCCAAAAAGTATTGCGATTAAAATGAAATATTAGGTGGTTCGGTAAATTTTCACTTCTATAAATGTTACAGGTAGCTGTTTATTTTATCTATATTGTTAAAGACAACATTTAAATCTACTTCTTAATTAAAAAATCTTATTTAAATACTTGTCGCAAAAAAGATATTTAATTTAATTGTTTTATCGGAGAAAAGTTTAAATTACAATGGCAATAACTCAGGATTTAACAACATTTGGTACCAATTAATAGTCTTGTAATGTGCGTTTACATTTTTAGGAAAACTGGTTAGGTTACCAAAAGGTTGTTTTTTTCACTGAAACGTTGCAAATGTTACAATGACGATAACACCTGTCACTGTGAAATTTCACCATCTTTAGTATTTTTTTTGACGTGTATTGGAATTCCGTTTTTAAGTTTAGTATATTATAAAGCTATCCATGTGCAACACACAAACCTAGATGGGACTTCCTTATGGAAGGCTAGATGGTGTAAAATGGAAGAAGCCTATGTCCTGCAGTAGACAAGTATAGGGTGATGATGATAATGATGTCGGAAGTGATGTGATATCCTAAGAATTTATGTCTGGTAATTCACAGCTTTAAGAATAATCTAAACGCGGACGGAGACAACGGCAAAAGTTAGTAGCTTTGTCGACAGTGCCAAACCGAGAAGTGTAACGTGCTTAATACATTCAAAACATCTTAAATTTGACCTTTATCACGATTTACTTTAGATTTTTAGCTTTATTAACGAGTTGTATTAATTTATTAACATCGCTGTGTACCGATGGTTGGTTATTTCTGAAACGTCACAATGGTAATGACATGGGACAGCGTGACATTTCGCCATCTTTGGTAGTTTTTTTGACGCATTTTTGACGTGTATTGGAATTTAATTACGTTATACGCTATAGTGCGGGGGGCGTCAAGCGATGCACTGTGTCAACTATTAAAGGTGTTCACTATAATATAAGAGTTACAATGATTCTATCAAGTTGGGTTTACTGGTACAGATTGATTCAAAGAGTTTTGATCAAGCTGTCTAGCGATGTCACAGGCGGAGCACGTGATGTAAATAAGCAGAAGGAACGCGTGACCCTGTTGATCATTCAGAGAAAACGAATGTATCAATTATCATTATTATTAACAAAAGCGCTTGTTTTTCACTCTTTGACCCTGGAGAGTTTGAGTATTAGCTGTAGCTAGGCTTAGTTTGGGGTTATACTGCAATATGATGATACGCCAATGAAAACTTGGTGCTTCTTTTCATCTTTTCCCTTTGTTTGCATTGCAGTCAGATTCCGAAGCACTGTAAAGTTTAGCTAGATGTAGTGAGGAAGCCTGGCTGACGGAGACAAACTCTACACTGGTGTTAGCGTGCCTCTATTCCTCAACCATGATTGCTGGAATTTGTCAATTTAGCTAACAGATGTGTTAGGGTTAAAGTACTAAATTTGTTAGAAATTCCAGACAATTGACAGAGAGATGGTCGGGGCATCTAATTTTTTAAGGAATTATTTTTTATCATTTCATTCTTTCAGAAAAACGACCAAGATCACCTAACGTCCGAGGTGGTCTAGCTATTCTAGAAAACTGTAAATTATTCTAATAGGAGGTGCAGGCATGTATTGCTTGCCCTTAGAGAATAGTCAAAGGCACCTAGCCTTGTAAGGGATTGCATATACCTGAGAAAATTGACCGGTGGTTGCTAAGACCGAGTGGTACAGGCATCAGCCGCGAAAGCTGAGTACGTGGGTTTGATACCCACCTCTGACGTTAGGTGATCTTGGTCGTTTTGCTTTGGTATATGACATCTAATTTTTAAAATTACTTAAACAATTTAGACCCATATTAGATATTGTGCATAAAGTAAGATTATTATACAATTCCTAAAACTTCCTTCTACTCAGTATGCTTAAGCCCTTGTATGCCGGAACGTGGATCCGCGTACAAGAAAACTGTTAGAAAAAAAATTACGGCACAGGACAGGTTTAACAGTGCCCTTATATGTATGGCGCGGCCCTGTGTGCATTAGTCAAAAACGACAGTGGAATTAGACCGATAGCTATTGGTACTACTATCAGGCGGCTGGTGGCCAAACTGGGCTGTCGCTCTGTGAGAGAAAGGATGGCCACATTCCTTCAATCTAGTCAGCTTTGACACACCACTGGGATGCGAGGCAGCCATTCATGCGACTAGGTTTTTTTCGAGCACTCATCTTAGTAGTGATACTGTCATAATTAAATTAGACATAAAAACACCTTCAATTCTGATGAGAAAGACGATTTTACAAGAATTACAGGATCAAACCCCTAAGTTGTTCCCGTTCTTTTACCAGTGTTACTCGTCTCCTAGCAAACTTTTTTATTAAGACAATTATATTTGCTCGCAAGTCTGGGTGCAGCAAGGCGATCCATTGGGCCCCCTCATGTTTGGACTTGCTATCCAAAAACTCATAAGAACATTAGAATCACCTCTGAAAGTCTGGTATTAAAATGATGGGATGATAGGAGGTGATCCTGATATTGTGTTCAACGATATTAGCCGACTTTTGCCAGCACTGCATTCTATCAGGTTAGAAATAAAATCTTCAAATGTGAGATGTATGCATGCAGTGCTTTAGCGTTAAATTCTATACAAAATTTCGAATCCTTCTTACTGGGAATTAGACTACTACGATAAATCTTCGTTATGCCTCCTCGGAGCACCCATTTTCCCTGAAGAGGTGAGCGCGGTACTACAAGCAAAAACAGCAGCTCTGGTTTCCTCGTTTGAGCATTTAAAACACCTATCAACGCACGTGTCTCTCACATTACTCGTACTTCGCAGTTGCTTCACATTGCCGCGTATAACCTATGCCTACCCTACGGACCACAACTACTTGGATGTTCAAGAAGCATGTATTGGACTATGACACTAAGCTCAAAGATGGTTTGAAAAACATCCTTAACGTCCAAATAAATAAAGTGCAGTAGTGTCAGGCGACGCTTCCTATTCGCTACGGAGGTTTGAGAATTCGTAAAATGCATCTACTGGGTTATCGCCACCAGCAAATCCAGCTTTGCAAGGAGCCTGGGACAACAGCTTGTGTGATCTTGCATATTGCCATTTACTTAAATGCTCAGCGTAATTAAAAGATTCCGCCCGTTTTAAAGCCTTAAAGCAACCGGAGTCGTGAGCCTGGTTGCACGCTCTTCTGTCACCACATTTAGGAACTCTACTTGATAATGACACCTTGAGGGTAGGGGTCGGATTGACACTAGGCTCCAAGGTATGTGAACCCCGTCGCCGCATATGAGCAACTGTGGAATAAAATAGGCACCACGGGTTGAGCTCCTCCCGGTCTGCAGACCGATTCCCGAGGCATCAAGCGATTAATGAAATAATACATCGCAGCATGATCTCGATGAACACGCCCTGCATACTGGAGCCTCAAGGCCTAAGTTGCGCAAATGCCAAGCGACCGGACGGTCTGACGATGATTCCATGGTCCAAAGGCCACTGCCTGCTATGGGGTGCAACCTGTGTACGTTTTCCGCAACTCACATACATCACACCAGCAGGACAGCAGGCGCGACCTCAGAAAACGCTGCCAGAAATGAGCACCGCAAGTACGTCGACTTGGAATCAGCGTACGACTTCATTTTGGTCGCCGTGGAAACTTCTAGGTCGTGGAGCAAAGAGGCCAAAAAGCTCTTAAGGGATCTGGGGCGGCGTCTACAAGATAGAGGTGGTGATTCCCGTTCCGGTTCCTACCTTGTCCAACGAATATCGTTGGCCAGCCAGTGCGGGAATGCTGGGAGGCACGTTTGGGCCAGGGGCCCGTTTCTCAAAAGCTTGCAACTTGTAATACAAGTGGAAGTTTCTTCTTAACACTATTAATTCATTAAAGCCTTCCGCTTGTATTACAAGTTACAAGCTTTCGAGAAATGGACCCCAGTTGGAAGTCGAAACGAGGTTTAAGCCATTTACAGTAAGTTTTTGTTTTAGATTTAATTTAATTTATTCTACTTAAGTCATATTGTTTTTGGAATGTGTTTATAATTAATTGTGTTTTGAATTTGTTATAATAAAGTTTGTTAAGTAGGTACTTAACTACGTAGACAGCAACCATGGCCAAGAAACAAATATTAAAGTGATTAATACAAATAAATGCCTTCGCTTAATTTCGAACCTGGAGCCTCCATCTTCGTAGGCAAGATACTGCCGACTACTAGTAGGTTACGGAGACAGGCATATTTATGCCTTTAACTTTGACTGCTTTCTTCCAGCCATGTGTCAGTGTCAGTAGATAAGGAATAAATAAATATGTGGACTGATATCGTTAACACGTGTAATGTACGAGTAGCCATATAGATATGAGCACATTCCTCATCATGGGTATTAGACATTGTGTTTTACATTCCTAGTTTTACGTCTGTACTTATTGTTGGTATTTCAATTTGGTATGTTAATTATAATCGTACTTAAGTATATATATATTTTATCAGGTTGGAGTAAATACATTATTTTGAAGTGGATAACGAATTTGTTACATCATGCATTACCCATTGATCATTCTGCTATTGTCGACAGCAGAAGGATTCAAAAGTAATTTAAATCATCTTTTTTCTAATTTAAATATAACACAGGAACAATTGAGTAGAGTAGAAGAAAAATGGATGGTACAGAAGTTGGATCACTTTAATCCAGAGGATAACAGGACGTTTAATATGAGATATTTCGAAAACCTAGAGTTATGGCGACCGAATGCCCCCATCTACATATTTATCGGTGGGGAAGGTGAACAAAATTTATATTCTATAACGAATTGTGATCAACTACTGATGATTCAAATAGCACGTGTGACTAAAGGTGCTTTATTTGCTTCTGAACACAGATATTATGGGAAGAGTTTGCCAAATATTCTAAAAAAAGATGCACCAGAATATTATAAATTTTTAAATTCCAAACAAGCTCTAAGAGATCTTGAGAATATGATACGAATGCTGAAATCAGACCCTAAGTACACGTCGTCCAAAGTTGTGGTAATCGGAGGCTCCTACGCAGGGAACCTGGCGACTTGGATGAGGGCACTATTTCCAGACCTGGTGGACGCTGCCATCGCTAGCAGTGCTCCCGTCCTCGCCAAGAAAGACTTCCACGAATATTTAGATGCCGTTCGCTACACATTCGGTAAATATGGAACTGAAAACTGTTTGTACCACATTCAAAATAGATTTAAAAGATACGAGGATTTATTGAAGAACATATCTGGTATTGAGATACTGAAAAGCGAATTGAATATTTGCCCAAACAGTGATTTGACTGTATTAGAAAATAAACAGTATTTATTTGAAACTTTATATAGCGATTTAAAGGGTATCTCGCAGTATTGAATGCCAGAGGAAGTCAAAATAAAGTGCAATGAATATGCAACGATCACCCTGGATCAATTCAATCGAACGGGTCTTGTGTCTAGCTGCAATAAGTGTTTGGATGTTGACTTTGCCTCATTAATACAGAATACTGATTTCGCGTGGATGTACCAGGCATGCACAGAATTTGGATACCTACAAACCACATCGTCCAATATACAACCCTTCGTAAATTGGAACCCATTGAAGTATACCTTAAAATACTGCAATTATTATGTGAAAGGTGACGTCGAAAAACAATTGGACTTGGGTATCGATTTAACAAATGATGTTTACGGGGGATTGAAACCACAGGTAACCAAGGTTGTGTTTGCACATGGAGACATGGATCCGTGGCACAGGCTTGGGGTGCTGCAAGACTTGGGACCTGACGCGCCAGCTAGGATCATAAACGGAACCTCACACTGCAGAGTGCTGGTGGTTGCGTTAGACGAACCAGAAGAAATGAAGGAATATAGGAAATATATAAAAGACCTTATTAAGCGTTGGCTTTCTGAGTAAAATTTCAGAGCGTTTCCACTAATTGGTCGAAGAGTAGCTAAGTTTAGCGGTTAGACATAGCTGGGTACAGTCACCATCTTATATGCCGTAGCGTCTGGAGCTTTCAAATATATGTATATACAAGTATTGTATATGAACACTATTGCTTTAACAATAGCGGCGTGTTTAGATCGCGACTGTACGACCTACATAACTATAAGCTACTTATACTAATAATAACTATATTCAGGATAATAAAAAAATATCTCCCAATACAAAATTTGAGTTTCCGTTACGTGACGCTCGTAGTAAGTTCATACAAGAAACGTGACAAAAGGGTTTTTTAAGGACATTACTGAATCGAATGAGCCCATGCACGTTCAGTTCTGGAAGAATCAGGTTTTACGGAGTTTTTTTGGAAAATGCTACGTGCAATGTGTCTTCTAGTGTCTTCTAGTAATTAGCCCCTATTTATCTAATTCTGCGGAAAATTTCCAAAAAAAGGAAATTTATGTGACCCAAATCTACGTACTTAGCATTGTTTTGGCTCTAAGCTCCGTCTTCGCTCCCCCGGGATCATTCTCGGCCTCTCACTTAATTTCGCAGCTAATTAGACGGCAATTTTCCCTCTTAGCCCGGAAACGGAAACTTTTCCGTTTAAACTGACGTGAATTTATGATTAGGCTGGTAAACAAACATTATTAATTACTGTGTTCCCATTTGAGTCATCAGAGCAGATGTCAAATAATATCTTGAGTTAAATTTTTCAAAAGCATTGTTAATAGAATAAAGAGAGTGTTTTAAATCGACCGTAGAGCAATGTACAAGTTGAGGAGCATTCTTTAAATTGCAGGAACATGCTCGAAAGTTTCCAAGAAATGTCATGAGAATTTATTAGTAAATTCCCATTGAGAATGATTCCATGAGAACATATATAAAAATGTGTTATAAATAATTATTTTATATCGCAAATAAGGCAGCATGTACCTACCCAAGTAACATGGGCCTGAAGGCTTAAAACGAATTTATCTATTGATAGTGTATTCGCAGTTTATTTTTAGATAAGGGCTTTCTATAAATGGTTTCTATGAAGAAAAAGTATCCTTATAGTGTATCTTTTCTCATATTTGATTTTTTTTAGATGATTTGATCTATAGAACACGTATTTTAAGTACATTTCTAGGTATGACGATTATCTTAGGACATATTGTTCTATAAATAGTTAATAAAGCCTAAAGGTACCTATTTTCCAGTATTTTATTAGATAATATGGTAAATGTTAAGATTTAACTTTCTACAGATATTCCGTATTAGCTAGTGGTACTCTTATGTTTGTTTATAAAAAGACTAAAGTCTACATAAACTACTATTGTAGATATCTTTCAGTAAGTCTAATAATATGTTAGTGAAAGAGTGGTTCCAGTGTTTATTTGCTTAAAGATAATGTAAATTAGTGCAATTTTACTAGATCAGCTGGCTTTATGCAATGGAGATAGTAAAACAAATTAAAAGATCTGGTGGCTTTCGTCGGAGAGTCAGCAAATATTTAAAAATAGAAGAAAATACAGAGAAAGAACAAAAGGAGTTCCGATTCTGATTTGCGACTCATGAATTAAGCGGGTAAGATTATTAAAATAATAAATAAAGATTAGACAATAATTTTAATTACGAAATGGTTCCATCTACCTATAAATAAATAAACAATGCGTGTCAAATGTTCATTCGTAGAAATCGGGGAAACTTTATACAGATTGGTACGAATATGATAATTTAGATATATCTACCTAATTTAATACGATCCACAAAAAATAAACTTTCCGCCCTCTTCAAATACACTGATAAAACTAAACATAACACGTTAAAACTGCTACAAATCGGCCGCGTGAACCGTGGATACACCAATCAATTCAACATGTCAAGACGTGCGTCTCGCGACTACTCCGCACGCGCGCACGCCGCCGGCGCGAAGTTGCGATTATACCATTACATTATTTCATATTGTCAACAAATAAAAAAACAAATTTCTTTAAGAAGGTAACTTCTTGAATTCGTTCTGCATTAATCCATCCAAAATGATACACAACGCACTCAAAATGCCAGTTCTCTGATTGATGTCTAGAAATACTGTGAGAAGTTAAAACAGTATACAAAAATGGCAGTTTATAGGTAATGTTAAACCACTCATAAACCAGTTTTTTCCTCGACTAGGAAGTTTGGTTTGCAACAAGTAAAAATAGTCTTGTCATTTACTAGAGCTATACTACAGATTATTCTTTAGAAAGTTTGTTTTAAAGAAATCATTTTTCTAGACAAGTTTAACTAGACGCCATTTTTGCTGCCTAATATTTTGTGAAATTATTGTAGCGAACTATTTTTTGGCTTGTTTTTGTACTTTTATGAATATATTCTCTGTAACAAATCGTCCTATACTTTTTAATATACTATATTATGAATGAAACAAATGGCTTAAACATATAAACACAATATATATATTTTTAATATTTTCATATTTGGTTAATATTTTATTAAATATTACATTTCAAGCGGGCGCTCTTATTTAAAGAGAGTTTTACACAAATTCAGCGACAGACTTTCATCCGCACCAAGTTTTGCAAGTTTAAGTATCAGTATTAGCCGATGAAAACTAGGCGCATGAAATAAGAAGTTACAAATTTTTCACGCCATTTTGAAATATTACCTTAGCATTATTCTTTTGAGATATGCGCCATTATACGTATCGTTGTCTATTTCTATTAAAACCTTTCTTAAGGTTGGCAGGGTTGAGTTAATTTGGTTTTAAAACTTCTCAGGTAAATACTTCTGTTCAGCTCTCAAGCTTATCTATTAACCATCTACTAGTGCATATCGTGGTCTATAAATAGTATAGAAAGACTCTAGAAGAATGCCTTAAGACTATTTGAAAATACTTAATTCTTAACTCTGTCTATTCGTGGTTTCTAGAGGGAGACTTATGAATAGTTACAAGGTTGTGCCCACTTTACTATAGACTATCTATAAGCGTTATTGAAGATAGCTTGGGGGCAATGTTACTCTTATGGTAGACAATCAAATCGAAGTCTATTAGATATCTAATATCCCCTTTTTAGATTCGCTTTTGTTACTTGGGTATTTAGAACGGTTTTGGCTCGATTAGAACATTCTCTATGGAAGTTACGCAAATGAAACCTCTCGTCAGTACAATGCTACCATCGACTCGTATCTGTACTGGTAATTTCATTCTTAATACAAGCTTTTTCCAACCATTTCGATAAAAAAAATCGGTTCACGATTCTTAGAGATCGAGTAACATGCATAAAAAACAGTCATATTCAACCTCCTTTTTTGAATGACTTCCCTTAATCCCATAATTGTTGCGCACTTTTTTCATCACTTAATAAAGCAACCATTTTCATTAAATCTCCCCGAGAAAATCTGAATGTTTCAAACTTGAAAAAGTAAATAGTACAAATTGCCAAGATATTAATTTGCAATAAAATATCCATTTGTATCTCATTTAAATGAAAGCAATACGAAACATCAAAACATTCATATTCTGAATGTAGGTGGATTCGGAGGGTATCTTCATAATATAGGTATCTTGCATTGAATCGCGCGAGGCTGGCCAGATGAATGAAATATTATATCATAGTGGCTTTAAAAGCACAAACACGAAAAAGACTACGGATCTCAATTCAAAAACATTTCATGAGTAGCAAAGTTTCTCTTTGAAGCAAATATGGGAATGTGTTTGAAATTTTTACGAAAATTGAAGAGCTTTCATTGCCTTGTGTTGGCTTCCGGATGTTTTGGTTTTGGGGCAAAAATATGAAAAAGAGAAAAAGAGGCATGGAAACAGTTCGAACAAATCAGAACAGCTCGAGATTTCTGTTGATTTTGGTACCGTGGGATTGCACAGTTTGAATACAGAGGCAGCCACTTTTTAAAACTTATTACAATATAACGAGAAGCTGGCAGACCCAGGAGGAGGTGGCGGTACGACCTGGATGCGTATCTCAACAGCTGGCCACAGATTGCTCAAAACCGGGACGATTGAAGACTTAGGGGGGAGGCCTTTACCCAGCAGTGGGACACTATACATACAGGGTTTAGTAATAATACAGGGTGTTTGGTTAGCAGTGTCGGAGCTTTTAAGGGCTTAAACTACAATCAATTTTATCGATATTAAATTACCGTACAATTTTTTTTTGTGCCAACGATAATTAAATGGCGGCCATTTTAAAATTTCAAACAAACGAATACGGGCGCACGTGATATTTCTGGAATTATACGTTTGTTATCGGTCCTATCCCTGCAAAAAAATCTCGTTAGAGAGCTCATTAGATAAGGTGAGCATGCCACGACAACGGTCTAAGCGCCTAAGCGGTGAGCGAATGGGACGTAATCAAAGGACGCAAAATATCATTATCAACAGTGGCCCTTCAGTGTCTCGAAATTATTATTTATAAATTATTTTGTAAGCAATCCTATTTAATATAGAATAATATTAAACTTACCGCTCTGATTCGGAAAATGTTCTTTTATTTCTTCCCATAACCGTTTTATTACATGCCGCAACTTGTGTTGCGAATGCTGTGCCATCCACAAGGCATGCCTATTTAAAATTTTACTTATAAACGCCTCTGTGTCCAACATCGCGGAGCGAATAAAACAAAATATTTTGATCTTTAAAATTCCGCCCGATACGTGCCGCCGCTAAGACCGTTCGCGCCGCTCGAAGTCGTGGCATGGCTCAAACCGCCAGTGCGTTTAATCTCGCCGCCTGCCGCGCCGCTGGTCGCCTTAGCCGGTCGCGCAAGTAAATTCGCGCGCGATTTAGCCCACAGCGAATTGTCGTGGCATGCTTCTTTGGCGGTCTTGATTTTGTTTAATTCGCTCGCTGTTGTTAGCCTTAGCCAGTCGCCTTAGACCAATGTCGTGGCCAGGGCATTAGTACTTAAATGTATGAGAATGACAGATTCGAACGAAAAGTCACGACCATTTCCAAAGATTATTATGGTCAGGTGATTTATCGCTTATCGTATACGATTGCAGAATGACATCTGAGCCAGGACTGCTGCAGTGCTACTCGCAATGATTTATCTCAGCAATACAGGATGAACGAAATGAAATGTTACCTAGTAGTTCTTATTAAGTCTGCTCTGGTGTCAAAGTAATACAGATGTAGTGAGAAATGACTTGCCTTCGGAAACGTTCGTCAACGTCATGCTGTTTCAGTCTATTTCACTGAGACTGACAGTAATAGCTGTCATGCTACTTCAGTCAGACTCGGTGACACTGCCTGAAACAGCATGTGTTTACGAACGTTTCCGAAGGCAAGTAATTTCTCACTACACCTGTAGCGGCTTATTATCGGAAAAATGTTTTGGACACCGCATTGAAGTCTTATGCCCTGGCCAGTGGCCACGACATTGGTCTAATGCCCTGGCCACGACATTGGTCTAAGGCGACTGGCTAAGGCGATCAGCGGCGAGCGAATTAAACAAAATCAAGACCGCTAAAGAAGGATGCCACGACATCGACAATACGCTGTGGGCTAAATCGCGCGCAATTTTACTTGCGCGACCGGCTAAGGCGACCAGCGGCGCGGCAGGCGGCGAGATTAAACGCACTGGAGGTTTGAGCCATGCCACGACTTCGAGCGGCGCGAACGGTCATAGCGGCGGTACGTATCGGGCGGAATTTTAAAGATCTAAATATTTTGTTTTATTCGCTCCGCGATGTTCGACACAGAGGCGTTTATAAGTAAAATTTTAAATAGGCCTGCCTTGTGGATGGCACAGCATTCGCAACACAAGTTGCGGCATGTAATAATGAAAGGTAAGTTAATGAAACAACGACATCTTGCTAAGTGTTCTTTATTCGTCTTCTGTCCCTTTCCTACAACTTACTTACAATATCTATATCTGTCTCTTTCTTGCATCGTAGCTATTCAGTATGAAATGGGAGTATTATGTATCGACTTTATGATTCGATACGTTTTGCCCTTACATGCCCTTTGAAATTTAAATTTAAATTAATATTTATATTCATTTACATTTCAATTTCACATCTCCTTACATGCAGTTATTTATTAACATTACAAAAAAAAACTAGGTATACTGTCATGATAGTTCTACTTATTACAATATATTCACTGATTCTATAGGGCGGGCCTGAAACTGAATTTACTAAGTGTTACAAAATTGTGAAATGGCTTTACTTTACAAACATTGGCAATCAACTTAAATGGTGCAAATTTTTACTAAGCAAGTTCTTACAACTTCTTCATATTAATTTATCTTACAGCTAAAGCAATATTTACAGCGGTTTTTCTCTTTTTTTGGTATTTTTAAGTTATTCTTATTATTTAATACAATGATATATAAGTAAAGATACGTTATACTCTAACAAAATGAGCGAAATAAATACTTCACTCATACTTCAAAATGCGTAAAAGAGATGGCAAAATACATATACTCGTATTTAATAAATAAAAAAGAGACAACTAGCATTTGACAATTGCGCGTGCATTCTTGAGGTTGATAATGATAAACAATGTTTTATCTTTGTTACTCTTGATCTTAAACAGCATAAGCTTGTCTTTTTCTCGAAGTCAGTCAAAAACGTCAAAATGGCGTCCTATTTATTTTCAATAAATAGTAAAATTGAAAAAAAATATTTAATTCAGTTTATTTGCGCCTGATGTGTGATGTTAAGGGCATTTTTGCATTTTATTTCGTAGTTTTCACTATTGTATAACATAAAATGACATTTAAGGGCGCAGATCATGTGATTTGCGAGAACTCCGCAGTGGTACACACCTCTCGGTGGTCTGGGTAGAACTAAGAGCGATTGTTAGAATTATCACAATCTGCGCGCTTCAATTTTAGAGCCGGTGTAACATATCTTTACTTATTATATCATTGATTTAATATAGAAAAGCAATTTTTTTTTTTTTTTTTTTAGTTATCTTTACATGTCGGCACTAGCTTTAAATAAAAATACTAACTTACAATGTACAATAATAATGAATTACTATCTTCAGTCGGCTAACTTTCTATACTTGCACAAATAAAATGAATTTATTGGCACAAGTTGTTTTATTTTTACACTATATTTATACATTATTTACATATCTACATGCTTCTAATGTGACTTTACTTCACTTTCTTAAACCTACTATACAAACCTATGTACACTTATAACTAGGTATATACATTATATACAGCAAACTCTTTATTTTTACAACATTCTGGCTCTTAGCAAAAAAAATTTCCATTCCATTCATTTTTTTTATCATACTTTATGCTGCATTACTGTTTTAATTTTATTTTTAAATTCTGATTTTGAAATTAATTTATTGGTAATATGTTATTAAAAGCATAGGTATTTAAGACAAATAGTTTTAGTGCAAAATTTGATATCTAAGACTCTTTAGTACATAGATTGTAAACTAACATGGATTATAAAGAAAATATATATATGTATAAGGTCAAATCAATACTTAAATGGTCTATTCGTGATGCGTCCTCTCCTGGTCACATACTGATTATCGTGCCTGTTTTCGGTAACATCATAGCCTGGGGTGTGTGTCAAGTCCGGGGGTTGATTGTTCTCCTTCACCTGGTCATCATCATGGTTTTGGTCATCATCATGGGTTTGGTCATCATCATGGGTTTGGTCATCATCATGGGTTTGGTCATCATCATGGGTTTGGTCATCATCGTATAGGCCTGAAAAAGCTGAAAAAGAATCTAGGATGGGAGGTGGGGATAATGGTTTCAAATGTTGTACGTGTACAACTGTCTTCTTACTTGGTTGTTTGACACTTTGAATTTCATAACAAACTGATCCAACTCTTCTCAAAATTTTGTATGGGCCTTTGTATTTTGGTGTCAATTTGGTGTCATGAGGTTGAGGCCATGCATACAATACGTACTGTTCTGGTTTGAAGTCATGGTCTAATTTTCTCAAGTCATATTTTTCTTTATTCTTACTGTGTTGTGTTTCTATTCTTGATATGGCTGCTTCTCTAGCTTGTTCTAATAATTCCAATTGCTGTGTCCGATCTAGGTCTTCTTGTATTGTTCCTAAATGTATTTCATTTGGCGGTATTCTGGGATGGTAGCCATGTAAAAGGTAGAACGGTGAGAACTT
>JALPQI010015214.1:0-27259 GCA_025490895.1 Thaumatotibia leucotreta
GAAGTAAAATATTCGTTAAATGCATTAGCTATAGTTTTTGGACTCTTAACTGTAGTGTTTTGAATTTTTATTTCTATATTTTTGTATTCCTTTTCATTATTTTTGCCGGTTGCGTTTTTAATTACACGCCACATTGTTTTAACTTTGTTCGTACTTGTATCCATTTCTTGTATGTAGTTAAGCCGCTTTGATTTTTTTATACATTTACTAAGCAATTTGGAATATGATTTGAAGTGTTCTTTTAATACTTTGTCGTTTTTTTGGTTTACCACAATTTTTAGAAGTCTTTTGTGAATGTATGACTTTTTGAGGCCCTTTGTGAGCCATGTCTTTTTTTTTCTCTTAGTACATTTAATAGTTTTTAGTGGAAAATATTTGTCTAGTAATTTGAGCAGATGATAATGGAACAGGTTATAATTTTAATATTAAAATTAATGTTATCATGGTGGACTAATAAGTTGTGCCAATCTATTTTGTTTAAGGCGACTTTGAAAATTAATAATATTGCTCATATTGAAATTTCTTTTCAGAGTATACACGTTATTTTATTGAACGTCTTGACATTTTCATCAAAAGTATAAATTAGATATTTGTGGTCTGAAAATCCCTGATCTTCTACATATACATTAAAGTTTTTATAATTAGAAAATATAAGATCGATAAAAGTTGCAGTATTAGTGGTCAATCTAGTGGGTACATCTATGACTTGATGGAGGTTAAGCTCGAGGTTGGTGATATATATTAGTATGGATACGGTTTTTGATTAAAAATAATATTATGACTACTCTAATTCAAACAAATATTTTAATTGAGAGTGTAATAAATGGGATCTCTATATACCTATATTCCTCGAGTAAAAAATTAAAATAATCTCCCAAAATTATAGCTTAAATAAGCAATGCTCGCGAAGGATGAGCCATTTGCCTATTAATGTCTGAAATTAGCTCTTGTATGAAAATAGCTCTCCCTTCCCGATCGTTTTATATAAGTAGTATTATTGGATAACATGGACAATACACATCTTTACTTTTTAATATATATTTTTCATGACTTAACTGTCGAACAGAATGTTTTTTTTATGTAGCGCAACATGGACAATTAATAATTAATTTTAAGATCCGAGTTTCAGTTTCTGACAAAACTCAAATGATAATCAATGATCGGCAAAGGTGAGATATTTGCCTACTAGTTTGACTAGTTTGACAAATTAAGCACACCTTTGCGGACCATTGATTATAAATCATAATAGGTGTGATGAGTGTAGTTAAATAAATTATTTCACATTATGTACAATATAATACATGAAGAAATTAGTACTAAAATGTATTGTAGTTAGAAAACTGATGTAGCCTGTATCCAGTGATCATTGTGACAATAATCATAGTCAAGTTGTAGATGTGATGTACTTGTCTAGTCCATTTTTAAACTTATTCACATTTTGTGCTGAGATCACGTCCTCTGGGAGTTTGTTCCAACATCTCACTACTCGGTTGCTCAAAAAGTGTTTAAAAATCATAATAATTACAAATTAACTCTATTTCGGACCTAACCTCTGCTGTATTTAATTTAAATCACCAGAAATCAAAATTTTCCAATTCCAACCCCTATAGACAAAAAAAGGTATTTTTGTATGATATGTAAAATTTCAGTTATTAATGAGTAAATTGTACAAAATCCAGACCGTCTTAAAAACGAAGCGTGGTTGCATCAAAAACCAAAATAGCGACATTGACACTAAGTATTACATGTCCGTATCTACTAGCGCCTTGAAGTACCTAACTAATCATAAACTCATGCGAAGTTTTACATGTCTGTTTCTATTAACGCTTTCAATACCTACGCTAAACTTTAAAAACCCCATCTACGTCTGTATCTACTGAAGACTAGAAACCCACAATCATAGAAAGAAACGAACAAAGATATGGCACATAGTAATAATCAGACATCGGAATTCTGGTAGCATTTTTGAGCTGTCATAGGGACTTCTCGTTTATCGACTACCGATTGTACATATGTATATCGATAAATACAGAATACAATGTACAATAATTATGATTACAAGTAGAAGTTAACAATAGGCGGTCTTATTGCTCATAAGCGATCTCGTTTAGATAACTTTTGAGTGGCTGAAAATATTAAATAGCAATTTTCGTAACAATTTTTTCCGAAAAATGTTTAATAGCCATAAGAAATCTATAAATATTAATAAGGATTAATAAAATATTATTCTTTTAATTTCTATTTATAATTTCCTAAAAGTTTGTATCCAAAGGTTATTTATTTAAAAGAGTTCGCTCATTAGCGATAAGACCGCCTGTTGTTTACTTTGATTTGTAATCATAATTATTTTACATTGTATTCCGCATTTATCGATGTACAAATGTATAATCGGTAGTCGATAAACGAGAAGTCCCTATGACAGCTCAAAAATGCTACCAGAATTCCGATGTCTGGTAATAATGTATTTACAAAGCTCACTAATTTACTCAATTTATTTCAAGAAGCTCTAATGCATGTTTAAAAAACATGGACTGAAACAAACAGGTTTATTGCAGCCGACACAGTACATAGTTGTACGTTTGCTTTTGCATACAACGCACATTACTCGTTGGCGCCCTTTAGAGTGCGGCAAGAAAGGCTTTTCTGCCAAATGGTGTTGTCGCACGCTGTACACCTTTGAACTGGAACTGCTGGTAGGTGGTGCTTGGATCGGGAGATGTGCGATGTGGCGATCTATTAGTTCTCGAATTAGGTGGCATCTGAATTCCCTATGAGTTATCTGATTCTTGGTTTTGAACATTATATATGAATTTAAGACAGATACGTTTAATAATCACTTGAAGAGCTTTTTGTACCATATCTTTGTTCGTTTCCTTTCTATGGGGTAAGAGGCCAACATTTGGTCCTTCTTGTCAACTCCACCCATCATTATATTATAGTCATGAATGACTGTGGGTTTTAGCACACCATTGACCTGGATGGTGGCGATACCATGGTAGGTAGATATCGAAGCCACGCGATTTTGGTCTTTCCAGACCGTGATATCGACATCACCCGAGGTAAAACCCGTGATTTCCCCACGACGCATATTTTGTTTCGTTAAATTTGTCAGCTCATGTGGAACAAACTGACGATTGGTACGAAGGGTCCCAACGCAGTAGAACCCGAGCGTGTTTAATTTACGGGCCAGTGCCGGAGAGTTATAAAAATTATCCATCCACACCGTATGCCCTTTATGCTCAAGCTTCAGCACAATGGAAGGTGTGGAGGCCTGTAGCGGATCAATATTACGCGCCGCAGTTTCTTTACGCTTATGAGCGTGAACCTCGAATCGCCATAAATAGCCGGTTTGAGACTCGCACAACTCATAGGTCTTAATTCCCATTGCTGCAGTTTTGTTTGGAATAAACTGATTGATATCCAACCAGCCATTCCACTGCAACAAAGACTCATCCAACGCGATATTTTGGCGCAAGTTATACAATCTTTGGAATTTTAAAATTAAATGGTCTAAAACCGGCTGGATTTTGTACAATTTAGCAGTAGCGTGATCTGCCAGGTCACTTGTATTGTACTCATAGTCGCATTGTCATTGAAGTGGAGACACCTACTTAAAATTTGAAATCTATTCAGTGTTATCGAAGCCTGAAATCCGGGTGTAGCAAAAATGTCCTGTCTTGCATTCCAGTAGTCGCAAATTCTTGTTTTTACAACAATCCCCATCGCCAACAGCACGCCAAAGAATACATAACGTTCTTGTGGTGTGGTGTCCTCCCAATCACATATGCGACTGTTGGGATGGAGATTGTTGGTATCCAACATTTGCGATACAAGTTGTTGCGCATACTTATTTGTCTCATTTGCAACGTGGCTCATTATATTTAGGTCCCAGATTGCCGCAAATGTGTCGAAAATTTGGTCTTTAGATGCTTTTGGTCCGACATCGTTATTCTCAAACGCTTCTCTTCTAATTTGACCCGAAATCGGAGCATCTTGAATGGATGACCACTTAAAATAAAAAAAATATGGTCCTAATGTACACCCAGTTGTAACCGTATCGGATGCAGAATCGAGAAAGAGATTGAGTCTGGTAGCAAGGGTGTAATTTCATCCTCTTGTGTGTCCAGCTCGGATCGATACACTCGAGGTACAACTGGCTGTACCACGATATCCTCGTCGTCACTGCCATCTGATTCGGGCTCACTGCCTATTTGACATCAAATTAATAGTTAAGAATTATAAAGAGTTATTACTGCCAGTTGACTGCCAGTGTAAATGTACATAAATTCATGTTAAATTTACACTATGCATTTTTTGAAGTCTTTGGATACTTACAATTGCGCATGACATAAGTTATCTACAATTACAGCTAGTGCAGTAATAATGAAACAAAACCGAGCATAACAAATTTTGCTAGTTATTTAAAATTGTTATTAAGCAATCAGAACAGGATCATACTTACCAATATTGTACTGAGGGTCTAGGATAGGTCGGCAATTATTGTCGCGATCGTTACATTCCAAAAATCTGTAATTTAATATATATTAAAAATATTTACATCTGCGTATAACGTGTTGAATTTTCGTGTTTTAACACATTTTCCGATGCTTTTAACGCGTCTAGTTATCATTACATTATTTCTACCGTAACCATATTCAGATATAAGGCAGTATGAACGTTTAATTTACTATAACATAAATACACCCTATGAATTGTACACAATTTTACGTCTTTCTTTGGCCAATCTTAAATTAAAATCCACTTACGGCCAATTTTGACGCAATATAATATTACATTTACGCGTAATTTAATATATTCATACCTATGACGAAGTACTTACAACGCTGGCGAAGATAATTCAACGATGGGTTCCACGAACAAAGGCGGTGTGTGCGGAGGAGAAGTAGTAGTGTGTCGAGGTGATACTGAAGTTGGTGGCGGTGAAATAACTCGAGTTCTGAACAAAATAATTTAATATTTAAAATAAGTCACTTTTTATTTTTATAAACCGAAAATCAAAGAACTAATCAAAGAACATAACAATGTACTCAATGTTTCGGGAATCATAATCTCACTTCACTAAAAAAATTGGAGATATCTGGGTAATCTACAGTATCATAAGCTGAGGTCCGAATGTCTTCGCGAATAATTGCCGCGGCCGTTTGAACTATTCTCATTCTCTCTTCTTTGTCATTTATAGCTCGATGTTTGTGCCAGTTTAGTAGTTTTAAGCCAGAGCCACGATAACATACAACTCTGCGATTTGCCACGCTTCCTAAGACTATGTCATCTCCGTATTTTTCTAATAATTTTCTCTCAAAAGTTCGCATAGACATAGATATTCCTTCAGGTAATTTTTTATCAACTATTTCCTTCAGATCGTTTATTGGAAATTGACATTCATCCGTTGATTCAAGATATTGCCCGTGTCTGTAATGCGTCACTAAAATCATTATCCTCGGGTCGTCCGGGTCCCTTATTTTCCCCTACATTCGAATAAAACATGGCTGCACAGTCTTTGTGGTACCGCGCTTCTGCTGCCACTAGACACATAACACCTCGGTAAGACCTGTGTGTAAGACCTCGGTGCCCCATTGATCATTTCTATCAGTCGCTGTTTTGACTAATCTGTCTCTCGTATTTAATGATTTAATTAGGTGAATTAAACGGCGTTCTTTTAAATTTCTTTTTGTTTCATATTCTTTATCACATTGTGTGCCACATAAGATGCAATTGATTTTAACATCAAAATCCGTGTTGGATCGCAAGTCCATTTTACTTGATGTAGAGGCATCCAAGTCCTGACCCCTATACCACAAAACTTTACAAGCGTACAATTCTACAAAATTGTCAACTTTCCCATACAAAAAGTTGTCAATTTTGTAGAATTGTACGCTTGTAAAGTTTTGTGGTATAGGGCACTGGTGTGCTTGCTGGGACCGCCGTATATTTCTTTCCCTAGTGTATTCTCTTCTGCAGAATGTATGAACGGTGATACGGTTGACATTCTGAAGTAACCGGTGTTTGTTGTCTTTCCGTTGCTTGCTTACCTTTGGGCTTGTCCATTAATCACGTCATACGATTTTGGCCTATTTTAGACCCCCCCATCCCCCATGGTGATACTTGGTGATATTTTCAGGACCCCCCCACCCCCTAGCCAATATGACGTGTAATTTTTTGCAACCTAAGTAGTCCTTTTAATAACACTTCAATGACGTACTTCATTTAGCACACATGATGGGAAAAAACTTTTTTGCCAACTACGAGGTAAATATCTGCTTTGTTTTAAAACTCAGTTCAGGATTTGATATTTGGTTATGTTTTTGAAAAAGTATGCTGTTAAGCAGAGTGACAAAAAATTACACGTGATTTGTCCGATGACCCCCCCTCCCCTATGGTGATAATTGGTGATTTTTTCTTGACCCCCCCCCCCCCTATACAGTATGACGTGATTAATGGACAAGCCCTTTATTAAGGTGAACAAACCTTGAGACACATTTACTGTCTCCCCCTCTATTAAAGTCTTTTCGCATATAAAACAGTTATCTGTTGACGCCATATTTTAGCTCACCTATTTACAACATCCAATATTTTATACATCACTCACAATTACTGTCTCACATATCCCGTACTTTATACATCACCTACAATCACTGTCTCACATTCTTTTAACACGATAACATAGTTTTCGAAGTTATCATAGGACAAGCAACGAACAAGCAAACATCAAACAACGTCAATTAATTATTTTTATTTTCCCGCCTTTCTAGTGATGTTGAGTACCGATAAACATCACTAAAGGAGCGTACAAACGAGGACAATTTTCTCCCAATCTGGCCAGATTGGCATTAAGAGCGGGTCGTGGAAACACATCATTTCATACACCAACTTTCTGCCGCTTGCACACTCTCGCCGTTACACGGTGACATTGTAAACCGTCTCGGATAGTATGGAGTATACAGGGGCCTATTTCTCGTACCTTATTAGACTAGTAATATTAGTCCATGGGCTAATATGTTTTACAAGTTTACAAATTTGCGTTTCTCGAAGCCACTCTAATAAAATATTAGTTATTCGTTACCAACTAATAAATATTAGCTAATATTATTAGACCTAATTTGGTTTTGGTTTCTCGAATACAAAGAAAAATATCTACACTTGTAAAATACACTCATAAAGCTATTAGTCGCCGAAGCTTGATAAAAAATATGGGTTATTCCCACCTGTTACCACCAACTTGACACCAGTGGTAACAACTGGGAATTTTTTTCCCACCTGTTACCACCAGAGTACTTGGTGGTAACTACTGGGAAAAAGAATTCCCAGTAGTTACCACCAATCACTTTAGTGGTAACAGTTGGGAATTTTAATTCCCAGTTGTTCTCAGTGGTAACAGGTGGGAAAAAATTCCCAGTTGTTACCACTGGTGTCAAGTTGGTGGTAACAGGTGGGAATAACCCAAAAATATTAGTCCAAACTATTAGCGTCTTACTTATCACAGTTAACTAAATAAAATTATAAAATGTGGTCGGTTTCGGATGAGAAATCATTAAAATTGTTAATTCCTTCCATTTTTACGTTTATCTATTTAGGTTAACGTATCCGAAAAGCTTCCAAATAAAATATCTCTGGCTTCCAATATATTCCTTAAAACCATCAACTACGAGGGTGGATTGGAAAGTTTTGAGCCTAACCTATAAATAAACGAATTTAGTCTAAATAATTATTTTATTTCTCTACATAATCTCCAGAACGATCTATACACTTTTGCCATCTGGATTCTAAGTTTCGAATTCCTTGTAAAAAAAAAGAATCTTCAAGGTCATCAAAATATTCAGCTACAGCTTCTTGTACCTCGATGTTCGTCGAAAATTTTCGTCCTACCATGTGTTTTTTTAGATTGGGGAAGAGATGGTAGTCGGACGGGGCCAAATCCGGCGAATATGGTGGGTGCGGCAACAATTCAAAGCCACAATTATATATTTGTGCAAGTGATTTCGCCGCTCTATGGACAGGAGCATTGTCTTGGTGGAATAATATTTTCTTAGACAGCATACCAGGCCTTTTTATTTTTATTTCTTCACGCAAACGTAGTAAAAGTGTGCAATAATAATCTGCATTTATGGTTTTCCCTTTTCAAGAAAGTCAATCATAATGATCCCTCTACAGTCCCAAAAGACTGAAGCCATTACCTTCTTGGTTGACAATACGGTCCTGGCTTTTTTAGGGGATGGCGATTGGCGAACCTGCTCTTTTCCATTGCTTTGATTGTACTTTTGTCTCTGGTGTATTGTGGTGAACCCAAGTTTCATCCATAGTTATGAAACGGCTAATAAAATCTTGAGGATCACTTTGATACAGATCTAAACAATCCTGTGACACTGTATGGCGGGTGCATTTGTTTTCGGCTGAAAGCAGTACCCATTTGGCAGAGACCTTAGAAAATCCAAGATCGTTGGTAATTATATTTTGTGCCCGTTCATAAGAAATGCCTATAGCTTCCGCTATCTCTGCGATCTTCAACCTCCTATCATTTAAAATTAGGTCTAGTATTTTATTGACGTTTTCATCCGTGGTAGCCGTCAGCGGCCTACCGCTCCTAGGTTCATCTTGCACTGCTTCTCTGCCACGTTTGAAATCAGCCACCCATCTTTTAATGGTGGCATATGATGGGGCAGATTCCCCTAAAGTTTCGAACATATCTTCATAAATTTATTTTGGCGTTAGCCCTTTCTTTTGTAAATATATTATAACAGAACGATACTCAATTTTATCCATTTCTATGGAAACCGTGAACACTCTTTGCAAAATCAATCACAATTTTTGCAATTTTGACAGAAGAAAATCAAAAGACGGCAGTTTATAATTAAAAAAGAAGTGGCTATAACGTGCCAGTATTTTTTTATTTAAATGTCAACCTAAGGCTCCAAACTTTTCAATGCGACCTCGTACATATCCATTCTAAAGGTGCGTTTAAACCAAAAGAGTATTCGCTGTTCTATCGCCCGTTCTACGAAATCCACCAATCACGTTTTGTGTAACGATCGAATTTCGTAGAGTGGGGGGTTAGAATAGCGAATGCTCCTTTGGTTTGAACGCACCTTTAATAAATTTATATGTTTGATTTTAACTAAACAAAAAATTTGCTCTTTACCGTCAATGATTTTTTTTAATATGTAATTAAGACATGGGTAATACCCCAATCAGCCAAGCTGGACTAATATTTTTATTAGTTTACCATTATTAGTTACTAGTCTAATAATTATTTTCGAGAAACAGATAATATTAGGACTTGTAAAATTTTCCTTAAAAAATTAATCTAATTTCATTTAAAAAAATATATTCTTTTAAAATGTTATATACCGTAGCCAACGATATGCCAGCAGTCTCAGCAGTCTTTTTCACACGTTCCTATTTAGTGGGATATTTCTTTCTATGGTACATTTCTTAATTTGTAAATATTCACCACCATCCGCTTTTCACTAGTAGTCACAGGATTTTGCTTTCATCCATTTTAAATGTGCACCAACAAACAAAATATCTAAATAGATCAACAATTAATAACGAAATTGAACAAAAACGATAACAACAATCTTTAAGTAAGCTAACAGCAATATAAAACACAACCGACTCAACCGACAACAATATGAAGTCGAATGACAGACAGTGACATTTTAAAATTGTGTGAGAACTCTGCCTCTTTGGGTTTTTTAATGTACAACCTTTCCATGAAAAATTGCAAACGCAATTTATTAAAATTATTATCTTTTCATCTTAGAATATAAATAAAATTCATTTATTTATTGAATAAACAAGTCAATCTATGTACATACAAATTACTTAAAACTAGTCAAAAAGACCCCCGCGAGTCGCCCCCGGTGCAAAGGTGCCCATCACACTAGCCGCGTTGCCACGCTGAATGGCACCAGGTACGAACCCGCGCGAGCGTCAGACCCTCTCTCCCTAATACGTCGTCCCACTTCCCTTATAAAATCAATAGAATCTGCCCCCCAACACCCAGTCGTCTCGAACGCAAGGGGTACAAAAAAATAACTGCCCTCTAACGTCCCATACTTGTCACGTTTTTTTTGGGCGGCAAAATCTGCAGCGGCACCAGCCGATCGCACCGTCCGGCTTAGATGTGAGGCGGCAAATGTACTAACGCACGTGGCGTCCCATAATAGGCACCTCCCCCTCTGCCACGGTACTAATGTTAAACCGTCCGGTCTTTTGCCATCGGTGAGGCACAGGCCCGGGGGCTCAAGGACGCAAGGGATGTTGGCGGATATCAGGGCTCTCCTCACGATATCATTGAGGGCGTGGTGGCGTGGAAATCTACCCGAACAACGACAACAACTTAACGCGTGATGGCCATTGGCCTCCACCCTGGAGCCGCAGATGCATATATGTGGTTCACAAACATTGCAGCCCAGGCGGAGAGCAACTGCCACCCGCAAGGAGTTGTTGTCGAGAAATGTTCCAAAATGTGGAGCAGGCAACGCATGTAACCACGCCCCTGCTTCAACCCTCGACACCGCCTTTAGCCTCGCCAAATCCACCCCCTCAACTGCATCCATAAGTCTTGTAAGAGAATATAAATTAACTAACATTATGTTTCTTATCTGTTCACAACACTGAGTAATGTGTATTAATATAGCATGATAATAAATTCGTGATATTTAATGACTCGTATTTACTGTTCGATCCGCAGAATTTGCCTGTAAAAAAACCTTATATCTCGTTCTGCAAAGGTCTTTCTAATGCTAAAAAAAACGAAGTATAGTGCGTCACTCAGTAGGTACTTTTACGTTTAGATTATAACGTGGGCTACTGTTGTTTTTCTTCTTTGTTGTGTATTTTCTTGATCCGGGACGGTGATTCGATTATTAATGTTATATGGGTGAATCAACTTTTTTCTGTCTGTTATTTATTATCATGGTTACAGCCGCCTGAGTCACGCTGGTTTTATGCATAATTATGATACTTAAACTATGCAAACATGCATTTTTCTGGTGTTAATTAACCCTTTCCTTGATGGGCCATCTACAAACATAGACTATATGCATGTTTGCATAAATTAAGTAGCATCATTTTGCATAAAACCAGCGTGACTCAGGCGACCGTAACCATGGCAATAACAGACAGAAAAATGTTGATTCACCTATATGTACTGTGTTTTTATTTTTGTTCTAGGCTCATGTGATAGCTCAACATTCCTATAAAACCGTTAAAAGAAAAATAGGTGGAAAGCAGTCGCCGCCAAAGAAAAAGGACAAATATGTGTGTTCAACATGTAGACGAAGTAAGTTTATTTACATTTTCAAAGGGACAATTTATGCAATACGATGACTAACGCATAACAGAAATAAATATTAAATTAAATTTGAGAAATATTAAGTATGTAATTGCCACTGACATGCTTCATGTAGCTTTTGTTACATGTTCTTCTTTCATATAGAAATAGAGTCTATCGCAAAAATCAAAGCATGTGAGTGGTTATTCATTTCTGTACATTATAGTCAATATCAGTACATATAATACGTACACAATACTCTCTCCTCCATAGTTCAAAATTAATTGGAACATAGAGAAAGTATTGACCACTTCTTCTCTTTACAGTTCTAAAGCGTTTACTAATATAATAAGTATTGTCATTTAGCGGTTTGCGCACAAACCGCACTTCCGATCAGAATATTCAAGATGTTGATAAGGTGGAAGTACTAGACCCGACGCTGTACCAATACGAGTCGTCATCATAGCTTGAGTTGCCATCGATAAGATAAAATCAAATAAATGTATGTGCTTTCAATGCGTCCTATCCCAACTTTGAAATAATTAGCTTAATATATCTAAATTATTTGCATAATTTTATGACAGACTGCCTTTTAGGACTGAGTGTTAATATTTTCAATGTCCCAATATGTGACATATAATCTTTTACTGAGGTGCCATCTATTGGGACTGCCAGCAAAAGCTCCTGACACTTGTATTGTATTGTATTGTATCCTGGCCATTTTTTTCCGCAACTCGACATCAAACGTGCCTATTTTGCGTGGTCCCAACGCTGGCCCAGTACTTGTTGGGGACTTCACATACACCCTTGAATTTCTTCGCAGGTGTATGCAGGTTTCCTCACGATGTTTTCCTTCACCGTAAAGCACTTGTGAATATCAAATGATATTTCGTACATAAGTTTTTTGAAAAACTCATTGGTACGAGCCGGGGATCGATCTCACGACCGCTGCGTAGCAGCCGTGCGTTTTACCGCTAGGCCACAAGCGCTTTTTTTACTCCTGACACTTACTCGTGCAATGTAGTTGACAAAAAAAAATTGCAATTTAGAGAAATTTAAATATTGTCATCCTACAAAATAAATACTATGAAAACTTACACTCCTCTCCCAAAACACATGACAATACTTTATGTATTATTCGTCCGTATTGGAATGAAACGAGAAGCTACGTATTGCATACGTGTTAGTGTTTCGGCACTCTGGGGCTAAAAGTGCTCCGAGATTACTGCGTTATCTTTAAATATGTCGGCGTGTGATGGTTGAGTTTGTATAGTTCATCTACACGTGTGCATGTGTCATATTACTCATATTCGTGGTTTGTGGTATATAATATTGGATGTCATATACCAAAGAAAAATAGACCCAGATGTCCCAGATCACCAACGCCCGAGGTGGAGATTGAACCCACGTACTCAGCTTTCGCGGCTGATGCCCGTACCGCTCGGCCATTCGGTCTTATAATTACCTCGGTATTAAGACCGAGTGGCGGAGCGGTACAGACATCAGCCGCTGAGTACGTGGGTTCGATTCCCACCTCGGAGGTTGGTGATCTTGGTTCTTGGTCTATTTTTCTTTGGTATATGACATCCAATATTTATAATTGATACCTTTCTATTCTGATCCCGTCCCGTGGCACTCGGGTTAATTTAGTTTAACATTACAATCGTTATTGCAGGTTTCGTAACATCGACAGATTTAATGGTTCATGAGACGTGCCACAACAAAGCTACATGTTATGGTTGTAACTTAAAGTTTGACACATTCGAGCAGCTGTCCAGGCATAGGGTGTCCTGTAAGGTTATCAGCACTAAGGATTTACCAAAGCCCAAAACCCTAGAGGATGTTAAAAGGTTAGTTTAAACGTTAGGTAGGTATAATCTAAGTAGCAATGTCGTAATAGATTTTTCTTTTTATATTGTATAGTCTGGAAAACCAATACGTCTGTAGAAAAAAACGGAAAATAAAAATTGTTAATTGTTTGACCGCTCATAAAATTTGCGTGGTTTTCTAGTGCTAAGTTGGTTTGCCAGGCTAGTGCAGCGAAACAGCAGTTTAGCTTTTTTTTGCTTTACTTTACTAGGTTATTCCCACCTTTTACCAACCTTCTGACACCAGAGTGGTACCAACTGGGATTTTTTCCCCACCTGTTACCAGTGTGAGCAACTGGGAATAAGATGCCTGGGATTTCTTTTCCCAGTAGTTAACACCGAATGTTGTAGTGGTAACAAGTGGGGGAAAAAATCTCAGTAGTTACCACCAAGTGGGAGTACCAGTAGGTAGCACAGAATTAGATTTGGATAGAAGAAACAAGTTTATTCATTTGTATGGCGGCCGAACGTGTCAGATTTTGTACTGAAGTTGTTACTTGCCTATGACGTTAAATATGTCTCAGGCCCTTGAGTATTCATATGTTTTTGTGTTGTTGCAATTAATATTACTTAAGGAGGCATTATTAATGTTTTTGTTCACTTCAACTTACAAAATTTGACGCCCGAAAGCTGCAAGCTGCGATTAAAGACGGACAACTCAGTGGATTTCACTGATAGTACACCAAACGAAGGAAACTCAGAGGAAAAAACTCGTGTATAAGCGAATTTTGGCATAGTTGTAGGGAATGATGTTTTAAACCACGTACTAAAAGTACTGGTGGCTAGGGGTGGAGCTAACGGGGGGAGAGGGGTGTAAAGGTCCTTATTTTTAATTTTTCGTAAATAACTCATAAACCGTGGCTTATAGCAAAAAATGTTCTAGTACATAATTAATTTACATAAAATTCTCTACAAAAAAGACATATGCATGTTTCCTCTGGGATCAATGTGTCATGAGACAAGAAAGCACGAAGATTGATTGATTGATTGATTGCCAAGAAAAAGGTGTGGTAATATTAAAACACATTGTGGTAGCATTGTAATCAAAAAGAAGTTTTATGACGAGTTACGTCGAAAAACTTATTTCGAAAAAAGGTTGATTATCTCTGAAACCAAGCCGAATCCAGGAAATTTTATTTAACATTAAAGACTCTAAATATGGTCAGGAATTGAGCATTAAAATCTTTTGGAATGCTCGCGAGCATTCTGTATGTGCCATACCTACTTAAACAAATGTGTTTATTTCTGTAGTGTCCATCTTCTTGCTTTCCTATCTCATGACACATAGATCCCAGAGGAAACATGCGTACATCTTTTTTGTAGAGAATTTTATGTAGATTACTTATATACTAGAACCTTTTTTGCTACAAGCCTCGGTTTACGAGTTATTTACGAAAAATTAAAAATAAGGACCTTTACACCCCTCTCCCCCCTTTAGCTCCACCCCTAACCACCAGTACTTTTAGTACGTGGTTTAAAACATCATTCCCTACAACTATACCAAAATTCGCTTATACACGAGTTATTTCCCCCGATAGGCAACTTTTGGTCTTCGTTAGGTGGGCTATGAGTTCATTTGACACGCTATGTAGATACGTTTGCTTGATCTATGGTATATATGACATCTGTGACTAGTAGTTACCAACAGGTGGGAAAAACATCCCAGTTATTACCACTGGTGTCAGATTGGTGGTAACTGGTGGGAATAGCCCACTTTACATAAATAGTGTCATCCTATTACGAAACACGCGTTTGGCTTTGGTTCATAAAAAACACTGGATTTAATGTCTGTCATTATGAAGCTGTCCTTTAAATCTCTATTTTGTATGAATACAATTAAAAATACATGTTTGCCGAAATCAAATGTAAATGAATAGTATTACATGTCGCTGGCTGTGTAACTCAACCTCGTATAATGCGTTACGAGGTTGTGTCATATCATAAAAATATATATAATGTACAAAATATATACATTTCCTAATTATACGAGGTTGAGTCTCACACCCATCGATATAAAAAGTACGAGAAAAGCGAGATAGTTCATTCATAAAATTATTATTAATTAAATTATGTTAATTACATGCTATATCAATTCCACTAGATGCCTATACTCGTACATATGGTCACTACTGATGATTAAGGCAGGTGGTAACTTTGCAAGATTGACACTGAGGAGTTGAAAGTCCAGTTTATGTCAAAAGGTCATCAATCCATATTAGTTTTATATTTATCATTCTGTGACCAGTGTCATATCACTCGTAATTGAATTTTAACATATCGCACGACCGTGCGACCCGGGTATGTCGTTAAACTACGTCCAAAACCACCGGTGGATAGCAGCATCCCTGTTATGCGGTGTACAAAACTGCGATCGCCAACCCGCCAGCCAAGCGTGGCGATTATGGCAAACCCCCCCCCCCCCCAAAATATGACGGCGGACAGCTCACGACCGATCTTTGTGGAACTCTCTGGGGGAGGCCTATGTCCAGCAGTGGACGTCAATTGGCTGATGATGATGATGATGCACGACCGTGTAGGTCATTGGCGTCCAAAAGTTTCATTGGCAACATATGGACCATGATTTTTTTATGGTAGCTCCGCTAATTGTAGGTACGGACTAAAGCAAAAGACTTAAGTCCCACACTCTGTGCTTTCGGAAATATTTAATGCCCTTACAATTACGGCTCTAGGCTATCGACGTAGCCTGGCCTCGAGGATGCAATCTTTGACATTCGAGAATTTCTAGTCGTCTGTGATCATACGCTTAAGCAAGCAGTATATGCTATAATATCTTATTTGATTTTTATTGTGATTTAACAGGATTTTAGCTGAGGAACACAAACCCACCGATGACGAGGACTTGCCCAAAGAACAACTCGTGTGCCACCTCTGTACAGAGCGGTTCAGTGATTCTTACTACATGAAAATCCACCAGGAGATCCACCATAGCAGCGAGCCCGAGCCTGCGCCGCCGCCGCCTGCCGACGGCGTCGCGGCCATCGACCCCGCTACACTAGAGAGCATCTTCAATGAAGATAATTAAACCCCAATAACGGTTACTCAGATCCATTAAGCGAACAAAATATTAATAACTCCGTGAATCCGTGATTGTGTTAATGAGACGCTTTAATATTTCAGTGAGACTGATTTGGAAGGCCAATTATAGGAACTTGGTGTAAAAAGTTATTTTGTGACGTGACACAGGACACAATAGGTACTATAATACATTTCGAGTGCTAGACCAGTGACCCTTCGTAGCACACTTTTTTGGCAAAAAAAGAACCCTTATAATTTCGCCATGTCTATCTAGTCAAGCACAGTACAGATGTAGCGCAAAATCCTTTCTCTTCGGCTTTTCACGGAAACATCCGAATTCATATTGCTGTCACAATGAACTTCAGTATATATTGCACTGAAGCTAATTGAGACAGGGAGATTAATTCGGGCGTTTCCGTGAAAATCCGAAGAGAAAGGATTTTGCACTACATCTGTACTTGCTAGCCCTAGAATGCTGAAATATGACGTACGTACTGAAGAGTGAACCGTGAGCCCATAAAAATTTAGCTCGATAACTGCAGTAGACTCTCATAGATTGTTTTAAAATATATTTCATTTGTAATTTGCAGGGTTTTAAACTACATTAAACAACATACAACAACAACAAATACGTATAAATACTATTGCTTAGCATTAATACTTTTAACGCTAAATCGCTTAAACTTTTTACCAGGATATTGTGATACGACTTCTGATTTGTTCTCATTATGACTACTCAGTTTCAAACAAATCTATGATGAGCTTTCCATGTACATTATTCAATAGAAATAATATTTCAAAAGTATATTTTTAAATAAGTAGTAAATATCGGTGGTTAATCTTACACAAATATTAAATATAGAAAATAAAAAAATGTCGGCTTTTTTTACTAAAAGGGATTGTTGGACCCAGTTTGCATGATCGCCCGCAATGTGAAACTTTGAAGCCTATTATAACGAACTTAATAACAACATTTCATTGCATGTTTGAAAAAATATATTGAAAAATAAAAGAAATGAGATTTAACAAACTAAAAAGAAGCAGCTATCACTTCATGTATAACTTTTTCATCACTCTTGCTTTCTAAGCGTGCCATTGCTTGCACGCATCGCGCAACTTACAGAAAAGTGAAATTCCCCATGCAGTTAGATAAATGTTACCTACTAACATTATTTAATAACATTTTGTCTTAAAACTTTTTTTGCAAGTGTGATGACCAGGGCCCGTAATTTTCATGCCGATGACATCAATTTGACGTCCCGCTCTATTTAGGGTGATCCCAAATAGTTTTATTGTGAAGTTTTAATCAGTAGTCGTCAATCATTTTAATCATGTACAAATGACTTCAAAAGTAGTATATTTACTCGTGAAATTAATAATGCCTACTTGATACGTGTTGTACGTTAAAGAGGAATTCTGTTTTCTACGTAATTATTGAAATGTGTTACAATTTTATTTAATAAAATGTATTTATAAAAACAAATCGAATAGTTTTATTTACATTTTACGTATCAAGTAGGTTCTATTTATTTCACGTGTCAATAGACTACTTTTGAAGTTATATGTACATGATTAAAATGATTGACGATTAATGATTAATAGGTAACAATAAAACTATTTAGGATCATCCTAAATGGAGCGTGACGTCAAATTGATGTCATCGGCATGAAAATTACGGGCCCTGGCGATGACAAACATATTGTATGCGTCACGGTTGGTAAGCGGACTACAAACTCGAGTCATTAAAAGCCCTCCGATGCGGCGTATGGCTTTGGTACTTACCTCCCTAGATGCACAATGTAGGTACTTAGGGTTTTGTAGCCAAAATATCAATAACAGAACGCAGAACCCTTATAGATTCGCCGCCTAGTCCGTCTATCACATCCGATTTACACTGGAACTTTAATTTAAAGTTGATGTTGTTTTAAATTTGATAAAGATGTGTTTTGCAATCTGGTATAAAAGTAAAACAATTTTTGAAGTACTGCATTGATGGAACCATTGATAAATGATGATGGATGATCAAGCCGGGAGTCCCGCGACTCCCGCGCACGTGAAACAAAAGTTACTGAACATCGGGAGCTCTCAATTAGAAATTAAGAAAACTATCAAATCAGGTCTGCGTGCTACTTTTGGGCATGAACATGACTATTTCTAACGATGAAATGTTGATATTACGTACGTCAAATTGGACTCGTAAGTACCATGTCGCTAGTTAAATGACTGAACTCGATATGTAATACCTAATCAATTTAATTTAATAATTTCAATTCTAGTTAGCAGTCCTAGTCCTGCAAAGTACCCGAAAGTCCCGAAATAACCTTCTTTTGATAAGTGGCAGGGCATATTGGCTTTTACCGTAAACAAACCTAGAGCAAGAATATCAATGTTACCGGGAAAAGGGTTAAACTCAAACCGATTTTTAAAAAATACGCTTATTTTGAAAAAAAGTAGTAATATTGTAGATTTGTTATGTTTTTTGTGTGAATTTATTTCATGTTTTTTATTTCATTGCAAGTTTGAGAAATACACCATACCTACTTGCTTCGCCTGGAATCCAAACTTAGCAGGCTTTATATTTCTATCACACGTAAAGCGTCTCCATGTTTTGTGTTTGCTATTTCACAGGCGTTTATAATTTAATTTATTCAATTCCATTTTACTCGTTACGTCTCGTAACGGCTATCTGAATTTGTGTTTCATACATGTGGAAGCACATTGCGAGCACTAACCATAGCCACTCGCTTTAATTTTTGCGATAGACTCTATGTCTATGTAAAATAAGAGTGATGACATGTAACAAAAGCTAAGTGAGTGGATATGCAGAACTTCCACCCTTCAGTAGGAAAATTTCTATGGAAGTTAAAGAGCACATCGCTCGTATTTTGGCGCACATTTGGCACATTGTTAGCACTAAAGTAACTCCTGACGTATACGCAGTTCCATTTGTTGATGTACACTAGGGAGCTTCTTATTTTTGCAATTTTGTAGGATGTTCGAATCAATAAAGGATTTCTTTGCTCTCCCGATTGCAAAATTATATGGGGCACCCTCTCATTTTGTTATTTGATAAGTAAACCATATTTGTTTTTATTTTCAATTATTATAAACAAAAATTAGTGGTCGCTACCGCGTAACAAGGGAAGCATTTGGGTCAAAAATCTTCCAAATTTGCGTTACGTAATACTTGAACGCCCCTAATAACATTTATTAATTTGCACACCACATGCTCGACAAAGTCGGACTATACTATATCATATAAACCTCACCGAAAGCAACACATTATATCCCTTACAATGTTGTATGAAATTTCATTACCATAATGTATAACTTTCGGGAATATTTTTTTTTGTCTTGGGCGCTTGAATCCATCACTGCACTCAGGAGTCGGTCTTAATTCGACGCTCGGGAATTGATTTTATAATTATTCTGGGAGTCCTTCGTTACCTTTAGGATTCAATGTCGCGCCCGTGATGTAAAACAGTGCTTTATCCCCTTGGTGTATAATCTACTATGAATAAAGAGAATAACATTTGTAGTTTGTACAGAATACGAAGTCTGTTCTAACAAAACAGTCTATTTTTATGGTGCTCGTAATGTGCGAAATGAAAATCATGTTTACATTTTATTCTAGTATATTTTGTTTTACCTATCGGCTCTTGTGTATTATGTGAAATATATAAATAAGACCGTATATGGGTTTTTGTTATGGATTGCGGCGTTAACCGACAAGCAAATTATAATATCATTTTGTTGCACGTTTCCATCACGGATGTCATAGGACCTACGATTGCACATGCAATGTCATATTTCGCTAGCGTGCAACTAGATTAATCTTTCAACGACAAGAACCACTAAACTGGCCGTATGTTGCCCTGCCTAGCACGCCAGCAGCCACTAAAGTGGTCATCTAGTATGCTGTCAAAGTAACTGTCTTGCTGAAAGATAAGGTTTATTTTCGTTGTTCATTAGTAGAGATACTGGCGTGTATGTCACAATTTGATGCGAGAGGCAAGGCGTTGAAAAGGTTAAGGTCCAATGACCATTCACAACAAGCAAAACGATAACATATTCTAAAAATAAAACCGTCTTCAAAAATAGACTGGAAGTGAACAGCAAAAGATAGTTTTGGTTATACGGGGCGTCAGATTGAAAATTTATTTTTTTAAATATAATTATTTTTAAAAGTAAAAAAAACGTGGGAAATGACAGTTACGTCATTCGAACCAGCGCAGCGATTGAGCGGATTATTTTAGCCACAATGTCTCGATGGTTAGAAGTGCATAGCGTTTCAACCGCCTAATTTTGGTAGCATCATGTTTGCCGAAGCTTCTAAACGTCTCAATGTTATAATTCGGCATTTGTATAAGGTACTGCGCCTCCTTCAAATGACAAAGCACATTGTAACGAATAAAAACGTTGCCAAAAATTATGTTACCAAAATTAGGCGGTTGAAACGCTCTTCTTTTCTTTCTTCTTTGTAGTCGTTTTTGAAAGGCGGTGATTCTTACGTTATCGCTCGTCGAAAATTTTCACTTCAATATTCGACGATTAAGTGATGGACCAAGCGTCAATTTAATTAGTTCTTGGATTAACACGTTCCGTGCAACTGGTTCTGCTATGAACAGACCTCGACTAGGGCATATCCGGGCTTAAAGGACCCCCGCAAACATTAAGCACGTTGAAAGAAGTTTACCGGAAAACCCTTGATTTTCGATACGCAAAAGGCCAGGCTCATTAGGACTCGTTGGAGCAGCTCTCCATGAAATTTTGAAAAAAGAAAAGTTCCATGTCTTTAAATTCCTAATTGTCCAAGAATTTAAGGCAAATTACTTTTAGTGAGTGTTGTGTGCAACCCGCTTTTCGACAAAAGTGACAATGAGGGTAGTTTTCCTCCTTCGCCGCCCCCGCCAACGCTGCCCGCGGCCAGCACCCGCTCTAGCAGAGCGCAAGCCCGCAGTACACGTCGGGCTTTGGTCGCGGATACTCCATGATGAGGATCCTCTAAATGGATCGAAACATGTCGAGCAATTATCGACTTAAATTACGTGAGTAACCCGTGTGATAAATATTTAAATATGTTTGAGTCTCACGTTAGTTATAATTCTAAAATTACTTTGTGTTACGCGAAAAGTTTAGCCAAACAATGTTGCAGAGATTTCGCACCGTAAATTCGATTTTCTGGAGTGATGAGACTGATGAAGCTCACTTTCACTCAAACGGTCATGTTAATAAACATATTAATTGTGTAGTGTGCTTTGTCAACGAATGGGATTTAATTTATCAGACCATTTTTCTTTGAAAATGCTCGGGGACAAGCGACAAATGTCAACAGCGAAAATTATGCAAGAATGATTACGGATTTTTTCTTGCTGAAATTTGCGAGCTCGTTCATCGTTCTCATCGCACTCGTGGTTCCAACAGGATGAGGCAACCCCACATACGGCTAGAGCTTCAAAGAATTTATTGCGAAAAGCTTTCCCTGGAAGCTAATCATTTGGTTTGGGGATAACCCATGGCCACCGCGGTCGCCTGATTTGATCCCAATGGATTTTTTCTTATACCTCAAAGAAAAAGCTAACAATAACAGTCCACGTACTTTTGAGGCCTTAAAAGAAATATTCGTAATGAAATCCGCAGCATTCAACCAAATTTGCTTCAGAGTGTGGCGAGAAACGCGAGGTTTCGTTTTGATCATGTCGGCAATTTGATGGAAAACATTTATATTAAGATAACATTGTTTAAAAAAAAATCATCATCATCATATCAGCCGAAAGACGTCCACTGCTGAACATAGGCCTCCCCCAAAGATTGCCACAATGACCGGTCCTGCGCCACCCGCATCCACCGGACTCCCGCGACCTTCACCAGGAAATTTGCTGTGCGAAATCTCTGCAATATTGTTTGGCTAAACTGTTCGCGTAACACAAAGTAATTTGCTTTCAATTCTTGGACAATTAGGAATTTAAAGACATAACTTTTCTTTTTTCAAAAATTTAATCCGCATTAATCCTTTAACTGTGGATATAATTCAAGATATATATTGAATAATACGTCTTTTATTTGATATTGAAAATATAAATCCGCCAGACACCCTGTAGTATTCATTTTTCAACTGCCCGTGTTCTTTGTCTATTGTTAGAAAATCGTAAAAGCTACTGTATTTGCATAAAAACATTAACGATTTATTAAAATGGCGACTCTATCATCTTAGCATTAACAAATCCCATTTACACAAGAATTCATTTACCATCAAGGAGATCTACGTTATATCATAGAGAGGATAGGAGGCATGAACAATTTCAAATATTATATAACGGCCTTAGCATGCCTATAATATTTGAATAATCATCCCCCAACTCCTAATCATTAAGGAGTTGTACCTTCCTTTGTGAGCTAACCAACATGAGACTATGACTACTACACGCAAATGGGTGAATCAATTTTTTTCTGTCTCTTATTATCATGGTTACGGTCGCCTGAGACACGCTGGTTTTATGCAAAATTATGCTACTTAAACTATGCAATAAAATAACATGGCAATTACAGACAGAAAAAAGTTGATTCACCCAAATACTTTAATAGCTTTCGAAAATGTAAGAAATTTGTTATATTTAAAGAAATTATCCCCAAATCCTAACCGTTGAGGAGTTGTACCTTCCATAATCTGCTCACGAACTCGATACGAACTACTAGAAGCAAATATTTTTTAGCTTTCATATGTAAACGTGTTAATATTTAAATAATTATGCCCCAACTCATAATGTCATAATCGCTAAGGAGTTGTACCTTCCATCATTAGTTTACCAACTTAGACGTTCACTACTACGCAAATAGTTGAATAGCTTTCGAAAATAAATGAAACATGTCATATGCCCCTATTGCCCCTACAAAAAGTATAAATTACCAACGTAGTCGATTAAAGACTGAACATTTATTTAGGGAAAATAGGGTTTTTATAGTAGTAAATGCCACGTCATATCAATGATATCACATGCGTGACATTTACCTTATCGGAATGTTTACAGTGAGGGTTGAGTGTTGGTTAACATTCCTCGTTTACACTAACTTACATATGTCGAAGTAATCTGATATGGGCCATTCCATATGAAATCATCAAATGAGGTGCGCTGCATGCTTTCCGATTTGTATGGAAAAAATCATGGATGATAATATAGGTATGCTTTACATAAAACCGTAGTTGTTTAATTTTTAAACAGCCTAACAGCCAGATAACATAGGTCTGAAGTTTAAAAATAAACGATTTTTGAGGACGATGAAAATTGCTTTAACTTTTTTTTAATGTGTGAAACTGAATTTTATTATATGTTAATTTACTATTTAATATGTGTACTTGTACATGTATGTATTACAGTATGTATATTTTTATTACTTATTGTATGACAAACTTCTAAAACTTCATGTTATTTTGCTAATGTTCAGTGATGTTCAGTAGCTTTTATTGGATTGCTCGCTTGGTCTAGACAGGTATTTTTTTAATTAACAAGCTCAAACAGTCTTTAAATGAAAACTTTAACAATATTTTTGAATTTAGTTCTTCTAACTTAAAAAAACAGTAAATTACAAAACCATTTTTGTAGAATTTGCTTTTTATGACGTTAAAAAAAATGTTTGGCAAAGTTTAAAGATCTGAAAAGTACACAGAAGAGAAGAACTTACTTTGCTCTTTGTGAATCATCTTTATTTATATTGTGTTATTGATTTTTGAAAGAGATATGATTTTTTGAAATCTACAAGTTAGCAAGAAGTTTCAAAGTAGTTGTTTAAGTTAATATTTTTTTTTTATCACGGACAACATTTATAAACGTAATAAACAACAAAATGATGATTGTTGATTCCCTCATTTACTATGTACAGTCAACCAAAAAAGTGGTACACCACTTTCTTGATGGTAAGCATGAAAATGCTAGTGGCACATCTTATAATACGTCTGAAATAGGGTACTTATAGGTTTTATTACACATGCCTACTGTCTTTAGATAAGAGTAATGATGTTGATTCAATAATGCGATAACAATAGAAAATACCAGGTCGTATCATAATTTTGTGCCAGTTTCAAACGGCACCTTACGAGCCGGAAGATATTCCTACTGCAAAAATGTTAATGTCGTAAAGGTAGTCAGGTAATAATACTTTACACACACACACGCACATATATACATTACATATTTGTGACAAGCTTTTTTGCTGACTTTTGCATGATATGAACATGAATTCGTAAATCGTGCATTAACACAAGGGTCATACGCACTGACATACTTAATTACGTACATCGCAGCTTAAATAAAGTTTCTTGTTGTTGTTAATGACTAATAAAATATAGTTATGAATTATTTAAAATAGTGAAGTCATAGAGCGCCGGAAAATAGTCGTAAAAAGTTCCGAAAAATGGACATAAAAAAAAATCATAATTCTCACAGAAATCGAAAACACAAACCAAATGAAACGGATTCCTATAGAATAGAGTTGGTACTATCTTTTGTATAACTTTTTGGATTTTTTTATATTGCCAAACATGATGAAATTTGAAGTCAAAGTTGAGCAATTTCGTAAAATGGCCAACTTTACCATTCTTTTTTTCAGCTAAATGAAAAGTTTGTGATCAAACCCTCAGTTATTTTATGAGAGCAATACTTGTACTATACAGTAAAAAAATATTAATTCCCTAAGCCCAGTAGACATGCTGCAAAATCCAATAGAAAATGGGTGGAATTTGAAAATATTCACAAAACTTTCAACATTTATGATGGAATAAGTAAAATAGCTTGATGCATATTGATAATAACATTTTAAAGTACGTTTACTAGAGAATCAGAAAAATATATAAAAAATGTATATTAGTTACCGAAACAAATTAACATCGCTTCTCGTGGAACCTCAAAAACAGGTAAATTGAAACTTAAAGCGGGCCCCATCAGGATGAGCAGCAAGTAAAAAAAAAGTATTGACGGTGTACGTACAACTTACTTAAGACTATCCTTGATTTCTTTCAAACTGTTTAAAAATCATTCAGCGCGGAATTAAATCAGAATCTGATGATTTCATATGGAATGGCCCATATGCCTTTGTGATTAATTAAATATATTTTCTATTATCTAAATGTAATGTGACGTCACGTCACATGGTAATACAGTACGCCTGACGTACAGTGTACGTCACATTACACCTACACTACAAGCAAGTAAGTCGCAAGTATGTCAGGTGGTTTGTACGCTCTATTCTCCCTGTGTCTCTTCTGGCAAGAGTCGCAAGTATGTCAGGCGCTTTGTGCGCACCATTCTCTCTGTGTCTCTTCTGGCAAGAGTCTCAATTATGTCAGGCGGTTTGTGCAATCTATTTTCTCTGTATCAAATGGTAATATGTAATTCACAAAGGTACTTTTAGCATGTCTGTGTAACGTAAATTATTGGGTTTATGCATGGTGCCGAGTATAGGAGTATGTACCCCCGCCTCGTTAGCTGAGGGATTTAAACCTCATTGTGGGTTTAACTTAATTATGGTAAGAGAAATGTTACACGCCCAACAGGCGCCAATATTAACAACTGATATATTATGAACATTCGGTCTCTAGCCGTGTGCCGATATGTGCCTCGTAAGGTTTGTGCGCTCTATTCTCTCTGTGTCTCTCCTTGTAAGAGTCATAAGATATGTCAGGCAGTTTGTGCGCTCTATTCTCTCTCTGTCTCTTCTGGCAAGAGTCGCAAGTATGTGAGGCGGTTTGTGCGCTCTATTTTCTCTGCGTCTCTCCTTGTAAGAGTCATAAGATATGTTAGGCGGTTTGTGCGCTCTATTATCTCTCTGTCTCTTCTGGCAAGAGTCGCAAGTATGTCAGACAGTTTGTGCGCTCTATTCTCTCTGAATCAAAAATGGTAATACGTAATTCACAAAGATACTTTTATCATGTCTGTGATGTTGATTGATCAATGATTTTCCAACATCAAAACTTTTATCTATAAGAGTAGACTCAATTGGCAGTTTTATCCATTGCAACGATAGGCACCAGATTGATTCAAATGCTTTTCATATAATATATCCTATTCACCACGAGAGACGATGAGGTAGTTTTACGGTTTAAGCCATGTTCGGCAGTGAACTCCTTTACCGATGTTGTTAAGTAATGAATTTTGAACTTATAGAATCCTTACATCCCTGGCAACGGCTTACAGATATGGTAACAGCAAATCAGCAAACATAATGACCAAGGAAAGACCAAAACAAACAGAATTGTAATTTTAATCATTATGATTCCATCAGCCCACGAATTGCCATAAAAAAATTAAGTTTTTACATGGCTCCCATGCTTGTTGATGTTTTAAAAACATTGGTTTAGAATGTAGCAAGACGAAAAGAAAACCAAAATACTTTGATCTGTAAAAATATTTTTTTCTTCACAGTCTTACTGACTTGAAATTATAGAAAAAAATGGTTTAATTTCATCAAGGAGTGGAAATCCAAAAACCTCAAATATTTTTAACCATCTTGTTGTATGGGAGATTTTTTTTGCATTAATGTATTAATTTAGTATTTAAACAATTGGAATTTTTGTGCAGTTGTGTAAATGGGTCAAAACTTATGTACCGAAAAGAAAAAAAGAAGCCGTCCAACACTCTTGTCCAGACATTGGGTTTAACATTTGACGAAAATCTTACCATGAACCGTATCTTAAATTCTATTAATGGTGTCGTAAATAGCCGTTACGTGTAAATAGCCCAAGGACATCCAATCATTAAAAATAATAAACAAGATATATTTTTTACGCCTCTGAATCAATTCTCATTTTTTTTGTTATCACCCGTTATATTATTAGATCTGAACCCGATGACAATGAGACCAATAACTAGAAGGTATATAGTTTTAAACAAAAAATAATTATCCAAATCGGCCCAAGCCTCTTCGAGTAAGGGCTTGTCCATTAATCACGTCATACTGTATAGGGGGAGGGGGGGTCAAGAAAAAATCACCAATTATCACTATAGGGGGGGGAGGGGGTCATCGGACAAATCACGTGTAATTTTTTGTTACTCTCTGCTGAACAGCATAA
>JALPQI010015215.1:0-32336 GCA_025490895.1 Thaumatotibia leucotreta
CCTTAACCAGGATAGGTATTTATCTGTCGATTCATCATTCGTTTTAAGTTCGACTCTTCCTGGGCGATGTTGTAAGAGTAGTAAGGCTTCGAATTCGAATATTCGGTCATTTTTAGTGTAGCATGAATCATTCGAATTTTCGTTTTCTTTATCACCCATAAAATTACAATTTCGACACTAAACAAAGTTTTCTTACGAACTTTTTTAGAAAACTATTTATGCACCGTTTTACAATATCTTACTAGTAAAACATAATTTCCTTAAATTGCAGAAGTGCAGAATGCCATATCTTATTGTAATATTTTATGTAAATCTACAAATCTAAAGTAATGTTACTTACAATATAAACTTTTTATAGTTTTTATGTTATTCTCATAACTATTCGAATAAATCTCAAAATGAAAAATTTGCTAGAAGAGGCGTGCGTCCAACAGTGTCTTAAAATAGGCTGATGATTTTATTTCCATCCAACAAGTATCTCATACAACCTCTATTCCTCAGGCGTTGCTACCCGCCGCTTGCCTGCTCCAACTTCAAGAGATCCAGGACGTATGCTGCGAATTCCTCAAGCGTCAGCTGGATTGCTCGAATTGCCTCGGAATCAGAGCCTTCGCTGACACACACTCCTGCAGAGAATTGCTTCGCATAGCTGATAAATTCACCCAGCAGAATTTTCCAGAGGTTAGTCAATAACTGCCAACTTGTAGGCCTGATTCACTGGGCAATGTATGGAGCAGAATTTTAAATTTCCAGAATGCTATTGGAATTATCTTCAAAAGCAACAATTTCACAGTGTAGCTGATCCAATTGGACACCAAATGCCTTAAGATTCTGATCGTAAAAATCAGGCGATCCTTGATATACACACTTGTAGAAATCTCGATATAGCCTAACAAGTCTACCCAGTCTTCTGGGGGCTCTAACGGTCTCGGTATCAGGGTCTTCGCTGACACACACTCCTGCAGAGAATTGCTTCGCATAGCTGACAAATTCACCCAGCAGAATTTTCCAGAGGTTAGTCCCTAACTGATGCATCTGGGCAATTAATGGGGCAGAATTTTAAAGCAGGATTTACACATGCAGAAAATTGTGTCCTAAAATTTCCATACTAAATTTAAGTTTCCGTTACGCGCAGCTATGAAGGGAAGGGAAGAAGAAGCGAAGCGAAAATGTGACGTAATGGATAATATTTTTTGGGAAGATATTTTTTTATTGTAAACAAAGAATCACTTCTGATTTGTATGAGCCTGTAAGTCGGGATTCTTCCCGACTTGGGTTTTTTTTTAAAGTGCGTCTGTGTAATTCCTGTTAAAATAAAATGTTGTTTATCCAGGTGATGGAAAGCGAAGAATTCCTCCTACTGCCGGCGGCACAGCTGATCGACATCGTGTCGTCGGACGAACTGAACGTGAGGTCTGAGGAGCAGACCTTTCAAGCGGTCATGTCGTGGGTCAAGTACAATGTGGCTGAGCGGCGGCAACACCTGGCCCAGGTACCTTATTTATAAAGTCTCCTAACTTTACCTTACCTCCTTATTCACAAATGTCTCCTACCCCCTTATTCATAAAATCTCCTAACTTAACCTTACCACCTAATTCCAAAGGCTCCTAACTTTACCTTGCCCCCTTATTCATATACATATCTAGGCTTTACCTTACCCCCTTATTCAGTGGCGTGCACTCCATATAGGCAAATAGGCACTGCCTACCCTAGCAGAACAGCATCTACATATACTTTTTCGTCTTCATTATAATAATTTGTCATGTTTTCTGAAAGAAATCCACATAAATATTTATATTAACGGAGCTCGCTGCGATTTAAATTTCCGCGCGCGCTAGAGCTAGCCTAGCGCGCGGCTGCCCAAGCCCCATCTGGGGTAAGGCAACGGCGATCGGAGCCTACAAAAACACACACACTCACACAGTGCGTTTGTGTAGACATGTCCGTGAAGTATATACATATTCTTGCTCAGTGCACACGAAGATAGAAAATATACGCACACAATCAAAAGAATAGGCTGCGCCTAGGCACCATACGTGCGAGAAGGACGGCCAATGTCGGTCTCTCTCTGACTTACCGAGCCTCGAGATGTAATACGACTAATTTTAAGAACTCTCCTGCGATTTTTACTTGAAGTGAGAGGCATTACATTCTGTCAGGTTTATTTGTTTACAAACAGACCAAACAGTCGCGAGTCGGTTTTGATTTTTGCGATACAGGTTTGAGGTTAATCAGTAGAAAATCTATCAAAACAAAACTCATTCATTGTTATATTAATCCAGTTATATTAATTGTTATTTTGTCAGCCTCTGTAGCCTAGTTGGTAGTGACCCTGCCTACGAAGCTGGAGGTTCCGGGTTCGAATCCCGGCGAGGGCATTCTTTGTGTATTTATTTATCACAAATGTTTGTTCCTTGGTCATGGCTGTGTATGTATCTAAGTATCTATACGTATCTATCTATGTATTATATATATCGTCGCCTGGTACCCACAACACAAGCCTTAATTGATCTTACCGTGGGACTAGGTTGATTTGTGTAAGATGTCCCCAAGATATTTATTTATTATTATTTATTATTTATTTATTTATTAATACAATTCGGTTCTAACAGATTTTTTTTACGTTTATTTTCATGTAAGTGTTGTGACTTGTGACTGTGCGTGACGTAATTATGCTATGAGAATGAATTGTGAATACCTAGTTAGTTGATGGTGGCTGCTGTATGTCTAGCGTGTCTACGAAGTTGATTTTCGGCGGATTTAGCAAGTTAACAATAAAACAAAAGAAGTTAGTACAGGTACGTGTAATTATTTCAAAATTCGATGTATTCTGTACTCGGAAATTGTACTTATAGCATTAGAGAACATTGTATTTTAGCTATTTCACTCGTTAGGTATTGCACTTATATTTCGAATTCACCGATGATTAATGCTACGCATATTTAAAAATCTTTCACTCTTCTTTAGAAAACATGAGCGATTTGAAAAGCATTAGGACGTTAACAAAAGTCGGCGGTCGAGATAAAAGACTTAGTTATTGTCGCAAGCTATACCTAGACTCTTTTACTTTACTCAAGTCTATCCACTTGTGAGTTTGCAATGCGATGGTCAATATTGTTTGATGCTCAGATAAAAAAAAATTGCCTACCCTAACTAAAAACCCTGTGCACGCCACTGCCCTTATTCATAAAATCTCCTAATTTTAGCTTGTCCCTTATTCATAAATGTCTTCTAACTTTACCTTACCCCCTTATTCATAATCATATACATCTCTTGGCTTTACCTTACCCCCTTATTCATAAAATCTCCTAATTTTAGCTTGTCCCTTATTCATAAATGTCTTCTAACTTTACCTTACCCCCTTATTCATAATCATATACATCTCTTGGCTTTACCTTACCCCCTTATTCATAAAATCTCCTAATTTTAGCTTGTCCCTTGATCATAAATGTCTTCTAACTTTACCTTACCCCCTTATTCATAAACGTCTCCTAACTTTACCTTTCTCCCTAATTCATAAACATCTTTTAATTTTACTTTAGCCCCTTATTAAAGAAATCTCCTAACTTTATTTTAAACGTCTAAACTAAACTTGGTTTTCCGCGATACAGGCGAAGCCTAGCGTGGAGACATTTGTCACGTCTTGTAAATTAATTTACGAAATAATAGTACATTACTACCGAGGCCGGGAAGTGACGGGTTGCCGGCCGAATATATGTAGACGGCCGAGCGAAGCGAGGCCGGATAGTATTCTGACGGCAACCCGTCACTTCATGGCCGAGGTATGTATAATGCTTTTCTCAAACATGCAATGAAATGAAACAAAAAAATGTATCTTCGTTCTAAGAAATTACAAGTCTACTGCATAACTAAAATTTTAATTTAAATAAAATTTCTCTTGCTATTAATATTAAGCCACAAATTCAAATTCTTAAACTAAGTCTTTGAAACACAACAAAAGTCAAATACGACACCGACACCTCTTTGTTTTTTAATTTGACTTGTTTGAAAGTTGCAAATTTTTACATTTTAAAAGCGGTATTAGACGACGCGGTCGGTTGGGTCCAATTAATTGCATGCAGTGATCGGGGCCGACGGATCGCGCCGTATAATACTGTTTTTTAAATATTATTTTGAGTAGTTATTGTACATTTATTTTAAATTATATAATTTAAATACCTAATTATAACTGCAAAAATGTGCCAACCATTTTTTTTAAGCTAATATTACTTACGGATAATTATTGGCTAAAAGCCAAGATGCCAGGTCACAACCCTATGTCAAATGAAAATTAAAAATGAAGCACTTGCCGGCCTAAGGCCGGCAACGAGGTACTTCCCGGCCACTTTTTAAGCACGTAACTACAACATTTCATTGCATGTTTGAGAAAAGGTATATTGTTATTAAATTAAATGTCTCCTAACGTTACCTTACCCTCTTATTCATAAACGTCTTCTAACATAACAAGCCGCTAACTATTGGTTTTCCCTTTTGGTCTTAAAAATATATTGATAAGATCGAAAGGGACAAACAATACTCAATATTCAATCTTTATTGCACTTATATAGTGGTTTACAAGGTGTTACAGAGACAATAGGCATAATGACTGACAAGTCAAATCAGTATCTTTTTTCGAACTCTCAAAACGATCACCACTATGGAATTTTATATGAAATACTCAAAAGTGACGTCACGTTTGAGTACTGCCAAATGACCTACTCTTTTAAGTTTATTTCAAATTATGAAATAGAAGTTCTGTCCAAAAGTTACGGCAATCTACATCATAGTAATACTTTCTTCGTGTATTATGTCGTGCATAATCTTAAATAATTTATTTCAACTACAGTCATCATCCCTATTGTGCACAGCAGTTTTTTGTTAAGGCTTAAAACAAAAATACAAAATGTACATTTTCCCAGGTCCTTCAACACGTCCGCTTACCCCTACTAAGCCCTAAGTTCCTCGTGGGCACCGTCTCCTCAGAGCTGCTCATTCGCTCCGACGACGCGTGCCGCGACCTTCTGGACGAGGCCAAGAACTACCTGCTGCTGCCGCAGGAGCGGCCTCTCATGCAGGGGCCGAGGACGAGGCCTAGGAAGCCTACACGGCGAGGTAGGGTTGAACTGAAGTCTGTCGTCACGCTGATGACGCATTGGAGTGACAGAGATAAATAAAATAACGTCGTTGAGATTGCCAATACCCACATGTGTAAATTTCAAATTTGACAAAAGAAGACTGTACAAATATGTCATTTGGATTGATTTTTCAGTTCCTGAAATTGTGCACATAACGGAATTGGCAATCTCAACGAGGATAAATAAATATCTTGGGACGTGTTACACAAATCGACTTAGTCCCACGGTAAGCTCAATTTGAGGCTTGGGGTGTGGATACCAAGGGACGATATTTATAATAGATATATGCATATAGATACTTAAATACATAGACAGCCATGACCATGACCGAGGAATAATTGCCCCAGGAGCGGCCTCTCATGCAGGGGCCGAGGACGAGGCCTAGGAAGCCTACACGGCGAGGTAGAGTACTGAACTGAAGTCTGTCTCATCGACGCGTGACGCGACTTGCTCGACGAGGCCAAGAACTACCTGCTCCTGCCGCAGGAGCGGCCTCTCATGCAGGGGCCCAGGACGAGGCCTAGGAAGCCTACACGGCGAGGTAGGGTCACTGAAGTCTGACAGTCACGCTGATGACGCATTGGAGTGACAGAGATAAATAAAATAAATATCTTGGGACATGTTCCACAAATCGACTTAGTACTACGAACAAATAAAACATGGAAGCCGCACGCCATACTAAATTGCCTTTCAAAAAAGGGCCTGAATTTTAGTTGACAACTGTCAACCCCTCTTCAATGCGTCACTGTAATGAATTTCAATATCAACCTATAAAAACTTAAATCGCCATTTTAAAATAGTTGTGATTGGTCCAGCAAAGTTTTGATTGGCTAAAGTCTCTAAACGTTTGTCACAGATGTTGCGCCGAAATATGCGCGGTATTAAGAACGCTATGTCTTGCCCATCTTGGTACAATTGAACAATTGGTTTTGGGGGCATTTTTGAGATGGCGTTAGACGTCCATGTTATATATGGTCGCAGACTCAGTCCCACGGTAAGCTCAATTTGAGGCATGTGATGTGGATACCAAGCGACGATATTTATAATAGATATATACATATAGATAGTTAAATACATAGACAGTCATGAGGAATAATTATTTGTGATAAATAAATACACAAATAATGCCCTCGCCGGGATTTGAACCCAAAATAAGGCTGGATGTAAGGAACATCGTAACGAAATCCGAAACGACAGTTTATATTCGAGATTTACGAACTTTTTGTAAATCACGAATGTATATTAATTATGAAATTTGAGCTAATATAACATGAGCAAATTCAAAAAATGTAGGTGCGAAGATTTAGCTTTCCATGGAAAATTTGAATTTGGCTCCTTTTTGTACTGACAGCGAATGTTAGACAGAGTATAAACTAAACTATACATACGCTAATAAACGCTATAATGAACTAAACTAAACTATACATGCGCCAATGATATATAAGTAAAGATACGTCATACTCTAACAAAATGAGCGAAATAAATACTTCACATCATACACCTACGATTTATTGACAGTTGACATACACCTATCTTCATACTTCAAAATGCGTAAAAGAGATGGCAAAATACATATACTCGTATTTAATAGATAAAAAAGAGACAACTAGCATTTGAAAATCGCGCGTGCATTCTTTTTATCTTTGTTACTCTTGATCTTAAACAGTATAAGCTTGTCTTTTTCTCGAAGTCAGTCAAAAAGGTCAAAATGGCGTCCTATTTATTTTCAATAAATAGTAAAATTTAAAAAATATATAATTCAGTTTAATTGCGCATGATATGTGATGTTAAGGGCATTTTTGCATATTTTGTGGTTTTCACTATTGTATAACATAAAATGACATTTTAGGGCGCAGTTCTTGTGATTTGCGAGAACTCGGCAGTCGTACACACCTCTCGGTGGTCTGGGTAGGATTAAGAGCGATTGTTAGAATTATCACAATCTGAGCGCTATAATTTTAGAGCCGGTGTAACATATCTTTACTTATTATATCATTGTACATGCGCTCGTCTATTTCAGGCGAAGTCCTATTCGCCGTCGGTGGCTGGTGTTCCGGCGACGCCATCGCATCCGTCGAGCGCTTCGACCCTCAAACCGCCGAATGGAAGATGGTCGCACCCATGTCCAAGCGCCGCTGCGGCGTCGGTGTGGCCGTACTACATGACCTGCTTTACGCCGTTGGCGGCCATGACGGTCAGAGCTACCTCAATAGTATCGAGAGATACGATCCTCAGACCAATCAGGTAAATGTGATTAAATCCTGGTCACGGCACCAAAATGTAATCGCGATGTAGATACAAATATACCGATGGGAAGATGGTTGCGTCCATGTCCAAACGCCGCTGCGGCGTCGGTGTGGCCGTACTGCTTTACGCCGTTGGCGGCCATGACGGCCAAAGCTACCTTAACAGTATCGAGAGATACGATCCTCAGACCAATCAGGTAAATGTGATTAAATCCTGGTCACGGCACCAAAATGTAATCGCGATGTAGATACAAATATGCCGATGGGAAGATGGTTGCGCCCATGTCCAAGCGCCGCTGCGGCGTCGGTGTGGCCGTACTACATGACCTGCTTTACGCCGTCGGAGGCCATGACGGCCAGAGCTACCTCAATAGTATCGAGAGATACGACCCTCAGACCAATCAGGTAAATGTGATTAAATCCTGGTCACGGCACCAAAATGTAATCGCGATGTAGATACAAATATACCGATGGGAAGATGGTTGCGTCCATATCCAAGCGCCGCTGCGGCGTCGGTGTGGCCGTACTACATGACCTGCTTTACGCCGTCGGCGGCCATGACGGCCAGAGCTACCTCAATAGTATCGAGAGATACGACCCTCAGACCAATCAGGTAAATGTGATTAAATCCTGGTCACGGCACCAAAATGTAATCGCGATGTAGATACAAATATACCGATGGGAAGATGGTCGGTCCATGTCCAAGCGCCGCTGCGGCGTCGGTGTGGCCGTACTACACGACCTGCTTTACGCCGTCGGCGGCCATGACGGTCAGAGCTACTTCAATAGTATCGAGAGATACGACCCTCAGACCAATCAGGTAAATGTGATTAAATCCTGGTCACGGCACCAAAATGTAATCGCGATGTAGATACAAATATACCGATGGGAAGATGGTTGCGTCCATGTCCAAGCGCCGCTGCGGCGTCGGTGTGGCCGTACTACATGACCTGCTTTACGCCGTCGGTGGCCATGACGGCCAAAGCTACCTCAATAGTATCGAGAGATACGATCCTCAGACCAATCAGGTAACGACGATTAAATGTAAAAATCCTGGTCACGGCACCAAAATGTAATCTCTATGTAGATTCTAATTTACTTACGTACCGAGCGGAGGTAGATCTATAAAATTTCCTCCGTTGTCGGTCGCCCGCAGACCACGAACCCTGTAAAGTGTTCGAAATGTCGGGATGAAGTTAAATTCAATTAATATACGCGAGTTTATCAGTTTTCCGTAGTTTTCATCATCATCATCATCAGCCTATAATAGTCCACTGCTGGACGTAGGCCTCTCCTATTAACTATGCGTATAGACGCATTAGGAGGTAAATGCCCATAATCGCCACGCTGGGCAAGCGGGATGGCGATCGCAGTAATGTGTCCAGTATGATGACGAAGATGCCCATCATTATTTTTAGGGTTCCGTAGCCAAAATGGCAAAAACGGAACCCTTATAGATTCGTCATGTCCGTCTGTCAGTCTGTCCGTCTGTCCGTCTGTCACAGCCGATTTACTCGGAAACTATAAATGCTACAGTAACGAAATTTGGTGAAAATATGTGTTGTATGAACCGCTACAGGATTATGATACTAAATTGTAAAAAAAACCATTGGGGTGGGGGCCGTCCATACATGTAACTGAGGGATAGAATTTTTTTTTTAGTTTTACATAAGTGTGTGGGGTATTAATAGAAAGGTCTTTGAAAATGATATGAAGGTTTATACATCACATTTTTATTTAAGCAAATCGTTTTCGAGATATCAGCTCTCAAAGTCTGAAAAATGTGTCCCCCCCCCTCTATTTTTTAAACTACGCGATATAAAATTCTGAAAAAAATATATGTTATGCACATTAATAAACTCTATCAACGATTTTTGGTTTGATTAAAATATCTCGTATAGTTTTTGAGGTAGGTTGATTTAACTGTATTTTTTTAATAATAAATTGATAATGGTACGGAACCCTTTGCGCGCGAGTCCGACTCGCACTTGGCCGGTTTTTTTTTATCAAATATAGGTCAGTGACACTTCAATCCCTTAGTCGACTCTTAGGACACCCGCAGGAGGAGTTGGGGTGGTGGCAAATGTAGTAGTACGGCCGTAGTTTTATATCTGTATTTCTTTCATTTAAATGCTAACGAATTTTGTTCTATGCAGTGGTGCGGTGCCGTTGCGCCCACATCGTCGTGCCGGACGTCGGTAGGTGTGGCCGTACTGGACGGTGCTTTGTACGCCGTTGGTGGACAAGATGGCGTCCAGTGTCTCAACCATGTCGAGCGTTATGAGCCCAAGGAGAACCGGTGGACCAAGGTCGGTACCACTATTTCCACCAAGTGGCTGGCAACGAAAATAATGTTACAGTCTTTAAACGATACTCTTCTGATCCATATATTAGCCCACCTAACGAAGACCAAAAGCTGCCTCTCGGGGGAAATAACTCGTGTATAAGCGAATTTTGGCATATTTGTAGGAAATGGTGTTTTAAACCACATACTAAAAGTACTGGTGGTTAGGGGTGGAGCTAAGGGGGGGAGAGGGGTGTAAAGGTCCTTATTATTTTTTTTTTTTCGTAAATAACTCGTAAACCGTGGCATATAGCAAAAAATGTTCTAGTACATAAGTAATCTACATAAAATTCTCTACAAAAAAGGTTTACGCATGTTTCCTCTGGGATCACTGTGTCATGAGATAAGAAAGCAAGAAGATGGACTATAAAGAAATAAACACGTTTGTTTAAGTAGGTATAGCACATACAGGATGCTCGCGAGCATTCCAAAAGATTTTAATGTTCAATTCCTGACCATATTTAGAGTCTTTAATGTTATATAAAATTTTCTGGATTTTGCTTGGTTTCACAGATAATCAACCTTTTTGCGAAATAAATTTTTCGACGTAACTCGTCATAAAACTTATTTTTGATTGCAATGCTACCACAATGTGTTTTAATATTACCACACCTTTTGCCTGGCAATCAAAAAATGGGAATAGACTTGACGAAATAACCTGTCCCTAAAAAAATATTCAATTAAATAATTTTAACTTATTGTTGTCATGATAAAAAGTACTGGAAATGTTAAAAAGTATTCAAAAAGTGTAAAAAAAAGAGAAAATAAATTTTTTTTTGGTCGTGTTTGAACACTTTTTGAATACTTTTTAACATTTCCAGTACTTTTTATCATGACAACAATAAGTTAAAATTATTTAATTGAATATTTTTTTAGGGGCAGGTTATTTCGTCAAGCCTATTTCCATTTTTTGATTGCCAGGCAAAAGGTGTGGTAATATTAAAACACATTGTGGTAGCATTGCAATCAAAAATAAGTTTTATGACGAGTTACGTCGAAAAATTTATTTCGCAAAAAAGGTTGATTATCTGTGAAACCAAGCCAAATCCAGAAAATTTTATATAACATTAAAGACTCTAAATATGGTCAGGAATTGAACATTAAAATCTTTTGGAATGCTCGCGAGCATCCTGTATGTGCTATACCTACTTAAACAAACGTGTTTATTTCTTTATAGTCCATCTTCTTGCTTTCTTATCTCATGACACAGTGATCCCAGAGGAAACATGTGTAAACCTTTTTTGTAGAGAATTTTATGTAGATTACTTATGTACTAGAACATTTTTTGCTATATGCCACGGTTTACTAGTTATTTACGAAAAATTAAAAATAAGGACCTTTACACCCCTCTCCCCCCCTTAGCTCCACCCCTAACCACCAGTACTTTTAGTATGTGGTTTAAAACACCATTCCCTACAACTATGCCAAAATTCGCTTATACACGAGTTTTTTCCTCTGAGTTTCCTTCGTTTGGTGTACTATATGAACTGTCTTTAAGTTTATAATTATTAATTAGTTTATTATTTTTTTGTTACCTTAGGGCTGTCGTACTAGAAATTATCATAACTGACCTCGTTAATAATGAAACAAGCTTCGATACATTAAAATGTCATCGGATTAATCCGTCAACAAATTTTCGTGTATTCTTCCCATTAAAAAAAATTAAACGAAATGAAGTGTGAGGTTCCTGATTTGCATAAACTGCCTTTTAATATATGATCGAACGGCAGGTGGCGGCTATGACGACGCGGCGGCTCGGCGTCGCTGTGGCAGTACTAGGGGGAGCCCTATATGCAGTAGGGGGGTCCGATGGACAGTCTCCCCTCAATACCGTCGAGCGGTATGACCCTAGGTAAATAATATTGCTATACAAACAAACGAACGAAATATTTGATATAAAATCCTGGTCACGGCACCAAATTGTAACTACCATAGGAGATTAATTCGAGTATTCTGTCAGCCTCTGTGACCTAGCTCTATAGATTGCTGGAGGTTCCGGGTTCGAATCCCGGCGAGGTCATTTTTTGTGTATTGTATGTATGTATGAGTTCTGTAACTTTGCATATTCTTATTTTCCCACAATATTAGATAAAAATAAAGATTTTAGGTAATGTATTTTTTCTTATTGTATTGAATAAATAATCATTAAATAAGCTTTTGTTATAGATAGTGAATAAATAAAATACGGTAACAGTTGATTATTAATGTAATACTCTGAAGATTTAAATAAACACCGTCCTTGCAAATATTAACGTCGTTAGAACTGTATTTTCATAAATCAAATCAATTTATTGCATTTCATTCGTACATGAACTCTGTGAGGTTACAGCAACACAGACTTAATATTAGGGTAAGGCCGCGGATTTTGACGAATTCGGAGCTTAAAATTTGTCTTGCTCATAAAACAAAACTGACAATATCTAGAGAACTCCGATTAATTTTAAAATATTCCCCTATGCTCAGTTACATGTAATTAAATGAAATAGCTAATTTAGCTCTTTATTTAAAATTAATAAATAAATATTTCTGCTAAAAACGTAACATAAGTCGAGTAATTTTTTCGACTACGAGTACTTAAAACCTTTTTTTTTCATATTATTAGACTTGTCAGCATTAAATGTTTGATTTTAAACCAAATTATAATGATAAACGATTGCTTCGTTCATTAGGGACTTATGATATGTGAACAATTTTACTGTTTTCTTTCCCTTTACTTTTTGGGTCACCAATTCCAAACTTACGTTACGATACTTTCGTAACGCTTTTTTAAGGTCATATTTAAGCCAATGTTGGTAGAAATTTGTTTATCGACACTAGGAACTCTTATTCTAGTAGGGCAACATCCATAGGCACACTCACTCCCATTAATTCGTTAACAAATGGTTGTCATAGTGCACGCGGCGAAAGTTTTAGCAAAAAACGTCTAAAGTGGTAGTGTGATTTTTACGGAAAGTAGTGATTATTATTAAACGGCTGTTTTTTCATACGAAAGGGTTTAGTTTCAAACGTCAGTAGCATGTATTATTATGTTCAGATTGCAATTATTTACCAAGATAATCAACCTTTTTTCAAGTATACGTTACACTTATGTTACGAATACGTTACATTTTTACAAAACGTAACGTATTTTTTATGTTACGTAACGAAAATATGTGGTAAAGGAAAGCGCACACAGAAATTTACTGATTTCAATGAGTTTTATTTGATTTTGAATGACAGCATACTGTAACAAGTGTTTGCGAAACAAATCAAATTATTTTGTTATTTAGGTATTTTGATTTGCGTTTTTTTAAGTAATTAGCTTTTTCCAGTGGGTAATTTTACCCCCTAGGGCTAATGAAATACAGTATAATTTATTAACGCGTTTAATAGTGTTAATTAATAACAGTTCAATTTCCATTTAAGCATTTATGGTGATTTATTTAGTTTATTTAGTTCCAAAGATTATGGCATTAAAACATTTATAAATACTGTTAATTTAAGTAATTACTAAGTATGATAAATTACATTATATGGGTTGATTATTATATCTGATTAAAACAACTATTTAGTGATAAAAATATGTTTTTTTTACGACCTTTATTTAATCAGAGTTCATACCAGTATGAGCTGAGCTTTATAGTAACTTTCGTTGCGTTTTATGGTAACGTAACGTTTTTTTTTTATGTTATGTCTGTGTCACATTCGTCAAAATCCGCGGCCTTACCCATTAATTACTATAAACTTACACTAACATAATAGTAGAATAACATGGTCAACTCATACACTTTAAATTTCAGATTTATTTATTAAATTAAATTATACCTTTTTCATCACACCTGTTCGGTAAGTGCTCCCATGCTCTGCGGCGATGCGCGCCGTAGATGCGTCATTACGCCCTAGGGTCATCAAGGATTTTCATATATTACGTCGCACTAGCGCGGCGTCCTAAGCCGACGCAGGCGGGCGCGGCAGATTTCTGTTATAAAAATGATAAATTTAAGTCATCCCTGATTTTGAGAAATAATTTGGACCATTTTAGAGTAGTTTTGTGAAAATATATTGTTTTATTTACTTCTTTGCCTCACAGGTGTGATGAAAAACATTGTGTGTGCTACGGGCGGTACAAGAATTATGAACTCGTGTTTCGGCGCAACATCATTGACAAATGTTTATTGAATATCGCCAATCAAAACTTTGATGGACCAATCACAACTATTTTTAAAATGGCGGTTTAAGTTTTTATAGGTTGAGATTCAAATTCATTGCAGTGATGCATTGAACAGGGGGTGACACTTGTCAACTGAAATTCAGGACCGTTATTGAAAGGCAATTTAGTAAGCCGTGCGGCTTTCATGTTTTATTTGTTCGTAGCAGTACACGCATATCTTATGTACCTAAAATTAGTATACCAAGCAATATTTCCAGAGCCAACAAATGGACGCCAGTAGCGCCCATGTCGACGCGGCGCAAACACCTCGGCTGCGCCGTGTTCGACGGACAGATCTACGCCGTCGGCGGCCGCGACGACTGCACCGAGCTCTCCTCCGCTGAACGGTCCGTATTCATTACATTTTTTTTTTTCCTTCTTACACAAATCGACCTAGTCCCACCACGGTAAGCTCAATTAAGGCTTGTGATGTGGGTACTAGGCGACGATATACACCGTGATCTCTAATAACCCGAAAGATTTTAACCACGCATTTTTGATGTAAAAACAAACAAAAAATATTACATGACTTTTGTCATTTTTGGCGAAAAAAAAAAAATTTTTTTTAATTTTTTTTTTCAATTGTTATTTCATTTTTGAATGTATTTTAACATAAAAAGTAAAAGTTATTCATGAAACTAGCACTTACAATGAGTGTTAAGGTTTTTTTTACAAAAACCTCATTTTTAAAAGGTTTTATTTCTCACTTTTCGACATCTAATAATGAGGTCAGTGAGACTATTCTCCATAATGGCACCAACGCCGTTAAAAAGACCTTTTGTACCGAGTTACGATTACAAAATATGTTTTTTTTTTTTAATTGGTAATAACTCTGAAACTAGGCGATATCCAGAAAAGTTTATACGACATTTTAGTTTCTAAATGTGGTCAGGAACACACTGTTAAAATCTTTCGGGTTATTAGAAATTACGGTGTATATAATAGATAGATACATATAGATACTTAAATACATAGACAACCATGACCAAGGAACAAATATTTGTGATAAATAAATACATAAATAATGCCCTCGCCGGGATTCGAACCCGGAACCTCCAGCTTCGTAGGCAGGGTCACTACCAACTAGGCTACGGAGGCTGACAACTACATTACACCTCGTGTTCGACGGACAGATCTCCCTCGTCGGCGGCCGCGACGACTGCACCGAGCTCTCCGGTGAACGGTCCGTATACATTACTACATTACTATCATCATCATCCTATGATAGTCCACTGCAGGATATAAGCCTCTCCTATTAACATTGCGTATAGACGCATTAGGAGGTAAATGCCCATAATCGCCACGCTGGGCAAGCGGATTGGCGATCGCAGTAATGTGTCCACTATGATGACGCTGCTGCCCATCATCAATCTTGTAGAATGGTCAGTGACACTTCAATCCCTTAGTCGACTCTTACGACACCCGCAGTAGGAATTGTACATTACTATAGAGGACGGGAAACGAAAGGTCAAGCAGATATATCTATCTATCTATCTAGATATATAATTATCTGGCCGAAGGAACTGAGGCTAGATAGAGATACGCGGCCTGTAACCTTGTGTCACGCTGAGATTTGTATAGTGCTTTTCTCAAACTTGCAATGTAATAAAAAATCGAAAGTGATTTTCACAGTACACAAACAACAAGTCAAAGAACGAACTGAATCTACAAAAAAAAAAACAACTCATACGTCAATTTTTTTAACTGTTTGAGATAATCTTTTACCAGGTGACATTGACAATAGTTCCTTTTTTTACGGTGAAATACCAAGATGTTCTGTCACTTTACAAGTTACTTCCGGTATTTAAATTTTTAAAATAGGTTGCTTCCTTTGCATATCAAGTTCTATCATCGAACCAGCGAGATGGTACTTCCTGGTTCCTGGTTTAATTTGACGTACGTAATGTCAACATTTCATTGCAAGTTTGAGAAAAAAATATTTTTTGTCAACCATGGACCATGGTGTTACAAGAACGGAAAAACCATGGTGTTACAAAGAGCGGAACTTTGTTGCCAATGACAGACGTATGACGTAGCTGCTGCATACAGAGTATTTTTATCTAGATGATAGATAATCATTAACCACTAACAACTTATTGGCCTTTTTAGTTCACGAATAATTTTATTGACACTTGAGACGGCCAGTACTAATAAAAACATAATCACATAACTGACCGTCGTTTTGCAGACAGCGACCAACAATTTTTTATCAATCTGACTTAAGTTTCTATCAAAATATCGAAGTTGGTCGTTTTCTGCATAACTATGATCAACTGTCTTTGTAATTTTCATCAGAAAACGGGCGAAATCAATATATCCACGCTTATTAAAATAACAACGCTGCATCTTCAGACAATATCTTCTCGTAATTTGAATTCTAACAACGAAGCACTAGAATTCCAATTGCAAGCGCGTACTATTTTGGAATACAGTGTTGTTCATGATAAGCGTCGATATTATATTCATCGTTTTAGTACTTTATGTTCGTGAATTTAAAAAATGTGAATTGATAAGGTGCAAAATTTACATCCTATATCCCAATTCCCAATTAATAATGAAGTCAACAGCACCAAATTTTCGCTGCCTGATAACATACATGTTTATATTTATTCATAAACTGTGAGAGATAATATAGTCAAAAGTCAACATATTCTTTATTCAATTAGGCCCAGCAACGAGCGCTTTTGAATCGTTAAACTAAATAGCGAATGAGAGAAAAAACCTACTTCCGGTTCCAACCCTACACCACTGCCTGAGAAGAATCCGGCAAGAAACTCAGCGGGACTTTTTTTTTCAAATAATAGTTTTATAACATCTTACAGTTAACATGCAATAATTAAAAACGAAACATAAATTCGATTTAATATGAATACAGATATAGTACATTAACTAGAGATGAAGTCTCTAATAGTCAGAATAATTATATAAATGTAATTAAGGACTGATTTTTCAATTGCCAGTTAACAGTATCTGTCAGATAAACGCTAGCTCTATCCTGTTTTGACTGATGACTTTAGAAAAGGATAGTTATAATTTTAACTAACGAATAAGTTTATCTGGCGATTGAAAAATCAGCCCTAAATTATATAAATACGAAGATAAATATTGTTCTACAGCTACGACCCCGCAGCAGACGCGTGGTCGCCCGTGGTGGCCATGACGTCGCGCCGCAGCGGCGTGGGGCTCGCCGTCGTCAACGGGCAGCTCTACGCCGTCGGCGGCTTCGACGGCACCGCCTACCTCAAGTCCATCGAGGTGAGTGGTTCGGAGAGCATTGGTTTCGGCCAATGTCCCTTGTGTCCTAGAGCCGGTCGGACGGCAAGCGGCCGGACGGTTTGACGCTGGTGCCATGGGAGAAAGGAAAGTGCCTTTTATGGGATGCCACTTGTGTGAGCACTTTTGCGGCCTCTCACCTCGAGCGTACGATGCGTTTGGCGGGTGCTGCAGCCGAACAAGCGGCAATGCTGAAGAGGGATAAGTATTCGGGCTTGACTGGTTATTTGTTTGTCCCTCTGGCGGTCGAAACTACGGGCTGTTGGTGCGCGGAAGCCAAAGCTTTCTTTGGGGAGTTGGGGCGTCGCCTCCAAGAACGAGGCCATGATTCCCGCTCCGGATCGTTCCTGGTGCAGAGGCTTGCTATTGCAGTGCAGCGCGGAAATGCTGCTAGTTTGTTAGGCACCTTTGCACCTTGCACATTTGGCTTCGACGGCACCGCCTACCTCAAGTCCATCGAGGTGAGTGCCATATTGTTCGACAGCTACGACCCCGCAGCAGACGGTGGTCGCCCGTGGTGGCCATGACGTCGTCAACGGGCAGCTCTACGCTGTCGGTGGCTTCGACGGCACCGCCTACCTCAAGTCCATCGAGGTGAGTGCCATATTGTTCGACAGCTACGACCCCGCAGCAGACGGTGGTCGCCCGTGGTGGCCATGACGTCGTCAACGGGCAGCTCTACGCTGTCGGTGGCTTCGACGGCACCGCCTACCTCAAGTCCATCGAGGTGAGTGCCATATTGTTCGACAGCTACGACCCCGCAGCAGACGGTGGTCGCCCGTGGTGGCCATGACGTCGTCAACGGGCAGCTCTACGCTGTCGGTGGCTTCGACGGCACCGCCTACCTCAAGTCCATCGAGGTGAGTGCCATATTGTTCGACAGCTACGACCCCGCAGCAGACGGTGGTCGCCCGTGGTGGCCATGACGTCGTCAACGGGCAGCTCTACGCTGTCGGTGGCTTCGACGGCACCGCCTACCTCAAGTCCATCGAGGTGAGTGCCATAAACACTATAGCTGCGACCATATATAACATGGACGTCTTGTAGCATAGTTAGTAAAACGCAGCTGTCACTGTCAATGAAGCTCGACAAGTGTCAGTGTGACAGCTGCCTCTTGCTATCCACCCATGCCAGGGAACACAGCACGCTCCCACATTATAATATTAATAAATTGTTTAAACTAAGAAGATAATATAAAATAAATACCCCGAAGACCAAACAGCTTGTTTTCCTCAAGACAGCTCAAAAATGCCCCCAAAACCAATTGTTCAATCGTGCCAAGATGGGCAGGACATAGCGCTTTTCTTAACACCGCGCATATTTCGGCGCCACATCTTTGACAAAGGTTTATAGAATATAGCCAATCAAAACTTTGATGGACCAATCACAACTATTTTTAAATGGCGGTTTAAGTTTTTATAGGTTGATATTGAAATTCATTACCATGATGCATTGAAGAGGGGGTGACCTTATCAACTAAAATTCAGGACCGTTTTTGATAGGCAATTTAGTATGGCTTGCGGCTTCTATGTTTTATATGTTCGTAGCACTATAGGAATAGCGAAGATACGTTGGGACATGAATCCTTACATTTTGGTCGTAATTTGCCGTAATTTCTGATAAATCCTGGTCATTTCGTCAAATTATAAATTTAATCCTACTGAATGCGGGTGGCGCAGGGCCGGTCATTGTGGCAATTTTTGGGGGAAGCCTATGTTCAGCAGTGGACGTCTTTCGGCTGATATAATGATGATGATGATAATGAAGCTACACGACTGCCTAAAAAAGGAGTGTACCTCGCGTATCGCGTAGTCTATCGCGGGTGCGTGGGATAAACACTATAGGAAAATATTAACGACATAAAACGTTATCTTGGGACATGAATCCTTATATTTTCGATTGTAATTTGTCGAAAAATTCTGATTAATCCTGGTCACTACACCAAATTGTAATTCTGTCTGATCGTTGTCAACGGGCAGGTCTACCTAAAGTCCGTGGAGGCGTGGGATTAACACGATAGGAAAACTAAAAAAAGAAGAAAGATAATGGTGTGCGACAACGATTCATGTTACACATGGATACTTTGTGTTTTAGTTGGATGTCGAAATAATGTTTAAAACCGACTTCAACTGATTTGTCCAAGATGCTATCATCAACATTATATCCCGACATCATATCCCGGTGCCAATGGGACGATCTCGGAGTTCACAAGGGGAACCATCAAAATAATATGATTAATCCTGGTCACGGCACCAAAATGTAGCGCTAAAAAATATCATCGAGTCGTTCCACTTTATCAATTTTGCCATGGTTTTTTAGTAAAGTATACAAATAAAATTTAAAAATACTAAGGCGACTTACATTGTTAATCAATAGATTATTTATTAAATAGGTGTAAAAAAATGTTATTTTTAAATATGGTACAAAAAAAGCTTTTTTATTTTGTTTATTTTAATACTAAGTTTTTAAAAACGTGTTCGTTGCAGGTGTTCGACCCGGAATCGAACCAGTGGCGACTGTGTGGCGCCATGAACTACCGGCGCCTCGGCGGCGGCGTCGGCGTCATGCGCGCGCCGCACCACGACAACCACTACATCTGGTCTGTATACACGCCACACGCCACACTACATCTGGTCTGTATACACGCCACACGCCACACTACATCTGGTCTGTATACACGCCACACGCCACACTACATCTGGTCTGTATACACGCCACACGCCACACTGACATGAACGCCACACTACATCTGGTCTGTATACACGCCACACGCCACACTACATCTGGTCTGTATACACGCCACACGCCACACTACATCTGGTCTGTATACACGCCACACGCCACACTACATCTGGTCTGTATACACGCCACACGCCACACTGACATGAACGCCACACTACATCTGGTCTGTATACACGCCACACGCCACACTACATCTGGTCTGTATACACGCCACACGCCACACTACATCTGGTCTGTATACACGCCACACGCCACACTGACATGAACGCCACACTACATCTGGTCTGTATACACGCCACACGCCACACTGACATGAACGCCACACTACATCTGGTCTGTATACACGCCACACGCCACACTGACATGAACGCCACACTACATTTGGTCTGTATACACGCCACACGCCACACTGACATGAACGCCACACTACATCTGGTCTGTATACACGCCACACGCCACACTACATCTGGTCTGTATACACGCCACCACGCCACACTACATCTGGTCTGTATACACGCCACACGCCACACTGACATGAACGCCACACTACATCTGGTCTGTATACACGCCACACGCCACACTGACATGAACGCCACACTACATCTGGTCTGTATACACGCCACACGCCACACTGACATGAACGCCACACTACATCTGGTCTGTATACACGCCACACGCCACACTGACATGAACGCCACACTACATTTGGTCTGTATACACGCCACACGCCACACTGACATGAACGCCACACTACATCTGGTCTGTATACACGCCACACGCCACACTGACATGAACGCCACACTACATCTGGTCTGTATACACGCCACACGCCACACTGACATGAACGCCACACTACATCTGGTCTGTATACACGCCACACGCCACACTGACATGAACGCCACACTACATCTGGTCTGTATACACGCCACACTACATCTGGTCTGTATACACGCCACACGCCACACTACATCTGGTCTGTATACACGCCACACGCCACACTGACATGAACGCCACACTACATCTGGTCTGTATACACGCCACACGCCACACTGACATGAACGCCACACTACATCTGGTCTGTATACACGCCACACGCCACACTGACATGAACGCCACACTACATTTGGTCTGTATACACGCCACACGCCACACTGACATGAACGCCACACTACATCTGGTCTGTATACACGCCACACGCCACACTGACATGAACGCCACACTACATCTGGTCTGTATACACGCCACACTACATCTAGTCTGTATACACGCCACACTACATCTGGTCTGTATACACGCCACACGCCACACTACATCTGGTCTGTATACACGCCACACGCCACACTGACATGAACGCCACACTACATCTGGTCTGTATACACGCCACACTACATCTAGTCTGTATACACGCCACACTACATCTGGTCTGTATACACGCCACACTACATCTGGTCTCTATACACGCCACACGCCACACTACATCTGGTCTGTATACACGCCACACGCCACACTGACATGAACGCCACACTACATCTGGTCTGTATACACGCCACACGCCACACTACATCTGGTCTGTATACACGCCACACGCCACACTGACATGAACGCCACACTACATCTGGTCTGTATACACGCCCACACGCCACACTGACATGAACGCCACACTACATCTGGTCTGTATACACGCCACACGCCACACTGACATGAACGCCACACTACATCTGGTCTGTATACACGCCACACGCCACACTGACATGAACGCCACACTACATCTGGTCTGTATACACGCCACACGCCACACTACATCTGGTCTGTATACACGCCACACGCCACACTGACATGAACGCCACACTACATCTGGTCTGTATACACGCCACACGCCACACTACATCTGGTCTGTATACACGCCACACGCCACACTGACATGAACGCCACACTACATCTGGTCTGTATACACGCCACACGCCACACTACATCTGGTCTGTATACACGCCACACGCCACACTGACATGAACGCCACACTACATCTGGTCTGTATACACGCCACACGCCACACTACATCTGGTCTGTATACACGCCACACGCCACACTGACATGAACGCCACACTACATCTGGTCTGTATACACGCCACACGCCACACTACATCTGGTCTGTATACACGCCACACGCCACACTGACATGAACGCCACACTACATCTGGTCTGTATACACGCCACACGCCACACTACATCTGGTCTGTATACACGCCACACGCCACACTGACATGAACGCCACACTACATCTGGTCTGTATACACGCCACACGCCACACTACATCTGGTCTGTATACACGCCACACGCCACACTGACATGAACGCCACACTACATCTGGTCTGTATACACGCCACACGCCACACTACATCTGGTCTGTATACACGCCACACGCCACACTACATCTGGTCTGTATACACGCCACACGCCAGCCACACTGACATGAACACCACACTACATCTGGTCTGTATACACGCCACACGCCACACTGACATGAACGCCACACTACATCTGGTCTGTATACACGCCACACGCCACACTGACATGAACGCCACACTACATCTGGTCTGTATACACGCCACACGCCACACTGACATGAACGCCACACTACATCTGGTCTGTATACACGCCACACTGACATGAACGCCACACTACATCTGGTCTGTATACACGCCACACGCCACACTGACATGAACGCCACACTACATCTGGTCTGTATACACGCCACACGCCACACTGACATGAACGCCACACTACATCTGGTCTGTATACACGCCACACTGACATGAACGCCACACTACATCTGGTCTGTATACACGCCACACGCCACACTGACATGAACGCCACACTACATCTGGTCTGTATACACGCCACACGCCACACTGACATGAACGCCACACTACATCTGGTCTGTATACACGCCACACGCCACACTGACATGAACGCCACACTACATCTGGTCTGTATACACGCCACACGCCACACTGACATGAACGCCACACTACATCTGGTCTGTATACACGCCACACGCCACACTGACATGAACGCCACATTACATCTGGTCTGTATACACGCCACACGCCACACTGACATGAACGCCACACTACATCTGGTCTGTATACACGCCACACGCCACACTGACATGAACGCCACACTACATCTGGTCTGTATACACGCCACACGCCACACTGACATGAACGCCACACTACATCTGGTCTGTATATACGCCACACGCCACACTGACATGAACGCCACACTACATCTGGTCTGTATACACGCCACACGCCACACTGACATGAACGCCACACTACATCTGGTCTGTATACACGCCACACGCCACACTGACATGAACGCCACACTACATCTGGCCTGTATACACGCCACACGCCACACTGACATGAACGATTTCTAATACAGGAACCGGCATGGCTTTTCACTTTCCATGTTGTTATTTTTAACGTAATTTCCAGCTTGTATTATTATTTTTTTCATTTTTAGATAAAATGCTCGTTACTACCTCAGGTTATCAATTTTCTCCCTCAAATTAGTTCTTAAGTCCTAATTTCAATAACTGGTGATGAAGATATCTGCGTAAATGATATCTCAAATGAAAAAACTATAATTAGACATGTTTTCGAAAAGGTTTGAACAAAAAGATCACACTTAGTTATTTTTTAAAATGACATTAAAAATGGTATTTTAACATTAACACGCCACACGCCACACTGACATGAACGCCACACTACATCTGGTCTGTATACACGCCACACGCCACACTGACATGAACGCCACACTACATCTGGTCTGTATACACGCCACACTGACATGAACGCCACACTACATCTGGTCTGTATACACGCCACACGCCACACTGACATGAACGCCACACTACATCTGGTCTGTATACACGCCACACGCCACACTGACATGAACGCCACACTACATCTGGTCTGTATACACGCCACACGCCACACTGACATGAACGCCACACTACATCTGGTCTGTATACACGCCACACGCCACACTGACATGAACGCCACATTACATCTGGTCTGTATACACGCCACACGCCACACTGACATGAACGCCACACTACATCTGGTCTGTATACACGCCACACGCCACACTGACATGAACGCCACACTACATCTGGTCTGTATACACGCCACACGCCACACTGACATGAACGCCACACTACATCTGGTCTGTATACACGCCACACGCCACACTGACATGAACGCCACACTACATCTGGTCTGTATACACGCCACACGCCACACTGACATGAACGCCACACTACATCTGGTCTGTATACACGCCACACGCCACACTGACATGAACGCCACACTACATCTGGCCTGTATACACGCCACACGCCACACTGACATGAACGATTTCTAATACAGGAACCGGCATGGCTTTTCACTTTCCATGTTGTTATTTTTAACGTAATTTCCAGCTTGTATTATTATTTTTTTCATTTTTAGATAAAATGCTCGTTACTACCTCAGGTTATCAATTTTCTCCCTCAAATTAGTTCTTAAGTCCTAATTTCAATAACTGGTGATGAAGATATCTGCGTAAATGATATCTCAAATGAAAAAACTATAATTAGACATGTTTTCGAAAAGGTTTGAACAAAAAGATCACACTTAGTTATTTTTTAAAATGACATTAAAAATGGTATTTTAACATTAACACGCCACACGCCACACTGACATGAACGCCACACTACATCTGGTCTGTATACACGCCACACGCCACACTGACATGAACGCCACACTACATCTGGTCTGTATACACGCCACACGCCACACTGACATGAACGCCACACTACATCTGGTCTGTATACACGCCACACGCCACACTGACATGAACGCCACACTACATCTGGTCTGTATACACGCCACACGCCACACTGACATGAACGCCACACTACATCTGGTCTGTATACACGCCACACGCCACACTGACATGAACGCCACATTACATCTGGTCTGTATACACGCCACACGCCACACTGACATGAACGCCACACTACATCTGGTCTGTATACACGCCACACGCCACACTGACATGAACGCCACACTACATCTGGTCTGTATACACGCCACACGCCACACTGACATGAACGCCACACTACATCTGGCCTGTATACACGCCACACGCCACACTGACATGAACGATTTCTAATACAGGAACCGGCATGGCTTTTCACTTTCCATGTTGTTATTTTTAACGTAATTTCCAGCTTGTATTATTATTTTTTTCATTTTTAGATAAAATGCTCGTTACTACCTCAGGTTATCAATTTTCTCCCTCAAATTAGTTCTTAAGTCCTAATTTCAATAACTGGTGATGAAGATATCTGCGTAAATGATATCTCAAATGAAAAAACTATAATTAGACATGTTTTCGAAAAGGTTTGAACAAAAAGATCACACTTAGTTATTTTTTAAAATGACATTAAAAATGGTATTTTAACATTAACACGCCACACGCCACACTGACATGAACGCCACACTACATCTGGTCTGTATACACGCCACACGCCACACTGACATGAACGCCACACTACATCTGGTCTGTATACACGCCACACGCCACACTGACATGAACGCCACACTACATCTGGTCTGTATACACGCCACACGCCACACTGACATGAACGCCACACTACATCTGGTCTGTATACACGCCACACGCCACACTGACATGAACGCCACACTACATCTGGTCTGTATACACGCCACACGCCACACTGACATGAACGCCACATTACATCTGGTCTGTATACACGCCACACGCCACACTGACATGAACGCCACACTACATCTGGTCTGTATACACGCCACACGCCACACTGACATGAACGCCACACTACATCTGGTCTGTATACACGCCACACGCCACACTGACATGAACGCCACACTACATCTGGTCTGTATACACGCCACACGCCACACTGACATGAACGCCACACTACATCTGGTCTGTATACACGCCACACGCCACACTGACATGAACGCCACACTACATCTGGTCTGTATACACGCCACACGCCACACTGACATGAACGCCACACTACATCTGGCCTGTATACACGCCACACGCCACACTGACATGAACGATTTCTAATACAGGAACCGGCATGGCTTTTCACTTTCCATGTTGTTATTTTTAACGTAATTTCCAGCTTGTATTATTATTTTTTTCATTTTTAGATAAAATGCTCGTTACTACCTCAGGTTATCAATTTTCTCCCTCAAATTAGTTCTTAAGTCCTAATTTCAATAACTGGTGATGAAGATATCTGCGTAAATGATATCTCAAATGAAAAAACTATAATTAGACATGTTTTCGAAAAGGTTTGAACAAAAAGATCACACTTAGTTATTTTTTAAAATGACATTAAAAATGGTATTTTAACATTTTCCTTTTTTGATCATGAACTTCAAAATTCTGTAAAAAAAACTTATAAAACAGAAGCTTTTATTATGTTTCCTTAGACTGTTTACACGTTACTTTAATTAAATAAAATAAAAAAATAGTACGTGTACTTATCGCTTTTTAACTTGGTCAAAAATTTGCAGTTCATTATAAATTTTGGGTTGTTTGGCCAAAAACACCAAAAAAATAATTTACAAAAAATAGTCAGACTTCGTCAAAGACAATGGCTTAACCCCTGGAACGCCGCTGCCATACATTTGCTTGTTGATTAATTACTTTAATTATTTTATATTATAGTCCAAATGGCTTGTGACACATCTGTCACTAGGCACTCCAGGGGTTCAATGGTTCTAAATGGTCTATACTTACCTTAAAGCTTTGCATCTTACTACCAACCACCCTGTATATCAGTCGTTGCCGTCCAAAAGGTAAATTGAGCTTACCGTGGGACTAGGTCGATTTGCATATGATGTACCTCGTAATGCGTTAATACGATAAGTAGTCCAGCAGTGGACTGTAAAATGTGTGTGTGAACTAAAAATAAAAGATACTAATGAAATGTGTTTGTTTCAGGAACCGCAAAGACTCTGTGGTATGAACCATGCCCGCCTCACTCGTTACTCATTTTATTTTATTTTATTGTTAATAAAACTATATGATTAATTGACTATTTATAAATAAATGAAATACTTTAGAATATAAACGATTATTTTATTTAACACTTTCACATAATATACATATTAATAGCTTATCGTCTACACGTCTACCTACATACAGGGTGTAATCGTTAAGTGTGGCCAGGCTATAATTCCGTAAATATAACAGATATCAGAAAACTTCCAACTGATATCGAAAGTGCGTTACCCAACGAGTAAAATTGCATCAATAACTTTTTCTAAATAGATGAAGTAATATTAAAAATACTAAGTTAAAACGCTCCCATATATTTAGTATGATGACTAGCCTTAAAAAATGTCGAGTGTCATAACAGATCAAACTATTAGAGATTCGTTATTTGTACGAATACATTGTAATAAAATAATAATAATACTACCGTTTATTAAATAATTAATCTAACATTTATTCTTAAATAAATAAATATTCGTATTAAACTACTCTTTGAATGAACGGTTACGTACTAAATGTATGGAAGGGTTTGAAGTTAATATTTGAGATATTACTGATTTTATTTCAAAAAAGTTATTAGTGTAATTTTACTCGTTGGGTAACGTACTTTCGATATCAGTTAGAAGTTTTCTGGTATCTGCTATATTTACGGAATTATGGCCTGACAACACTTAACGATTACACCCTGTATATCAAAAACTTAACTATGATCGTTGTTCACGTTTGGTAACTTGTAAATTGAAAGCAAGTCATGGTGATTTGATAATAATCTTCATACTTCATTTGGGTAATTCTGGTTACCAGATCACTTTTATTTTATGAATGTCATGTGGGTGGCTAATAAGTTGATTCGGACAGCTGTAAGTTGAATGTTTTCCAACCTAAAGGCTACTTAACCCTACCACCGCCATTGACTTGATTTGAAGTCACTAAATATCTAAATAAAATGTACGTTCATTTAACAATACAAAGCTCAAGAGCAATTAGTTGCTCGCCATGGCACGGTATTTCTTTTCTGACGTTGCGGCGAAAAGGTTAAGTTGACATTGCGTGTAAATTTTATTCAGGCGAATCTATTATGATGAATAGTATAAGTTATAACAATTATTACTACACTAATAGCACTATATTAATATAAGTCTGGGAAGTGGAATATGTACCTATATGAAAAAAACCGACCTTAAACCTTTTGACAGCCAAGAGGCGAAATGATATGTCGTTACCCTGACGCCAGGCAATCGTGATTTTTAAGCGAAATTTTTACTTTACCTACTGCATTGGCGTAGCTGTCGGCGAGTGCCGTCATTGGCGTCGTATTTACGATTTTCTGTTGTCTATGCCCGATTGTGGCGGTCAAAGAGTTCATAATGGGATAAAGGTAAGGGTTAAGATTTTAAACTACAAATTATTCGGCTGGCGGCGGCGACGTGGCCTTATCAAGAGTCTCTTCCTCATCCGGCTCCTCATCCTGGTCGGGCTCGTCTTCAGCGGCCTCTGCAGTTTCGGCCTCGGTGGAGGCCTCGCCCTCCGTCGACGGGGCCGCCGAGAGGCCAGGGTCCACGGCCTCTTTGTTTTCTTGACGCTTCTGTAATGAAAAAGACGATTTAGTACTCCAGAGAAAAGTAGGTAGGTATATTAGGGAGATATATAAATAGTCGTGAAATAAGGCTCGTGTTGCGTGTATCACCATAACTCAGGAATAGATAATGTCTGATAACCCCTCGTCAGTGACGACAAAAATGGCGAAAAATCGTTGTCCGTGGAGCCCAGTTCGGGCCTTGTCACAGACAAGGATTGCCAGGCCACCGATTCTAAGAAACTGCTCGTACAACGGCTCTTTCGCACAACGGCTGCTCAAGGCCAAATTTTCTATCTGTAGGTACTACCTATTTCACTAGCTACACACCTCAATGAATATGCAAGAGACAGTTATACATTAGTCAGCTTTATTACTCAATGTCCAAATCGGGCTTCGCCACAGCTGCTGGCGGTATCGGGCTTCGTCACAGATGCGGGCGATTGATAAAATGTTAAAATCGGGTCTCGCCACTGACGAGGGGATAAACAGACAATGACTATTTATAGACAAATAAATATGGACATAGACAAAGAAATATGGATACCTAATAGGTTATTAGGTTTTCAAGTAACTTGAAAATCAAGTTTGGCGGGTGTCCACACTTGTGCAACGCAATTACGGCGACACGATTCGCTTTTAGTCCCCAATTCATTATAAATACGATGAAATTAGAGTTTTGTGTGTTATGTAATTATAGCTCACAAATCCACCACATTATGTAATTTTTTATATTTCGGTAGCATTTGTTTTTGCCGTGTGGTGACGGCAGTAAGAGTATCTACATTTGTCACCACCCCAACTCTTCCCGTGGGTGTCGTAAGAGTCGACTAAGGGATTCGAAGTGTCACTGACCATTTATTTATTGAAAATTGATTATGGGAAGCATCATTATAGTGGACACACTACTGCGATTGCCAACCCGCTTGCCCAGCGTGGCGATTACAGGCATTTAGCTCCTAATGCGTCCATACGCTTAGGTAATAGGAGAGGCCTCTGTCCCGCAGTGGACTGATTATAGGCTGATGTGTGTATTTGTTTTAACGGAAATAAAGAGGTTGCAAATGGAGTAGCAGAACTTGGTAACACATTAGGTAGATCAACACCCAGCATATATCTACTCAAAGTCAAAATCAAAACTATTCTATTAATAAGCATTTTCGAATCGTCTGACATTATCAAGAGAGAGAAAAAAAATCTACTACTGGTTCAAACCCTACCCCGTTCCTGAGAAGAACCAGTAAGAAACTCAGGTGGACTTATTTTTTCAAAACAGTATAATAATTAATAATACATCTTATTAAATAACATGCATTAAAGAATTTATTAGATAAAAAAAAAGATTTTTATAGACATTTTTATAAAAAAGAGAAATAAATAAAGGATCATAATATTAAACAAAAATAATAATAATCAGTGTGTCCAACTGATATTCATGTTTCAGTAATTTCGTACATGAAGAAAATGATGTTGATGAATTTTCCTGCTAGATGTCACTGTACCGTCTATTTAAATATCTACTTCGCGGTGTTAAGATTTTCCCCGTCACAATGACGTCTAGCCGGCACGTTTCTTTAGTTAAGTTATTCAAAGTATACACCTGTGCAAAAGTGAAAGTGAATATATATATTAGTGTACAGTCAAGTGCTAGAGTTTTATTTTTGGGCCTTTTTACATGGTCCTTCGAGCCGGATAGATGGTTCGGCAGGATTCGGCGAGTGCTTCGGCCAACACCGGAAACGGTAGTGGATTGCTACCAAAGGTGTGTTAAGGCGGGAAGAGCCTATGTTCCGGAGCAGCGTGTGACGTAAGCAACACGTCGTGACATCTTCCGTGAGAAGCAGCAGTGCGTGACGTAAGCAGAGTTGTGGTGACGTAGTGAAGAGACAACTGTGAGTACATTTATATTACGTAGTGCAACTGTCAAAAACTTAGTGAAATTTCAAGAGTTCTGGACTTAGAAAAATTTCATCAAGTTTGGACTTAGAAAATTCGTAGCAAGTTTGGACTTAGAAAATTCGTAGCAAGTTGGACTTAGAATAATTTGCGAAAAAGAGGAACGACGGGGAATCCACGCCCGATTTCGCCTCTATCAGCTAAGTTCAAAAGACTTAGAATAAATTTCATCATGGAAGCTCTAATGAAAGTTCAACAAGATGTTTACTTGCGAATTGAAAAGGCCAAGTCCAACTTTAAGAAATCTCCTAAAGAACGACTTAACTCTCCAGACTACCTAAGCACAAGATTAGAAACATTAGAATCATTGTGGACTCAGTTTGTCACAGCTCATAATAAAATTATTAGAGAGTCTGACACCAGTACACCTGGATTTAATGAGTATGTAACTGATGACACATACACTTGTGTGGAGGAATTGTTCATGGACTACAAGTCTGATCTCAAAGGTGCATTAAGGAAACTCAATGTGTCAGCTCCTGTAATGAACGAGTCGACCAGTAATGACACTAAGTCTGTTGTGGATCAAAACAAGACAGTGATGGTTAAGTTACCAAAGATTTCGATACCTACGTTTTCAGGGAGTTATTCTGAGTGGACTAGCTTCCGAGATCTGTTCACGTCGCTTATCCACAAGAACAAAGATCTAGATGACGTTCAAAAATTGCACTACCTGAAAGGTTATTTAGTCGGTGAAGCTGAACAACTTCTGCGTCACGTTCAAATTACGCACGACAATTACAGCGCATGTTGGGAGAAATTAGAAAGGCGCTATAATAACAAGAAATATCTGTCAAACTGCATTCTCAAGCGCTTCATGAGCCAAAGAAATGTCACGATGGAGTCCGCAAGTGCGCTCAAAGAATTGCTGGACACTACGAATGAATGTTTAAACGGATTGAAAAACATCGGGATCGACACGTCTACATGGGACATAATTGTGATTCACATCGTTTGTCTCAAACTAGATAATGAGTCTAGGAAACAGTGGGAACTTAAAGTGAGCGAGTCTTCTGATGATTTGCCCAGACTCAGCCAACTTGAAGAGTTTTTAGAAACTCGCTTTAGGGCATTAGAATGTCTGGACGGGAAATCATCGAAGACAAGCTTCGTTCCAAACAAACCAAATGCACCGTTTAACAGCAACCCAAAAGTGCATCATGTCACTGAAGTTTCTTGTGCCTACTGTTCTGAGAGTCACAAATTGTGTAATTGTAAGGCTTTCGCTAAAATCGATGTCGATACTCGACGTGGTTTCATCCAGTCCGGTAACTTTTGCTTTAATTGCTTAGGTTCAGGTCACAACGCATATTCGTGTCGCCAATCCTCTAGATGCCGAATTTGTAAGCGCAAACATCATTCTTTACTGCACCCAAAAATTAGCACGAACTCAACCGATTTTCAAGTCAAACCCAATCCATCGGTTGAAAGGGATGTAGTTGCACATGCAACCACATCTGCATCATCATCGTCAGATGAGCACACTAATGTAACAACTTGTTTTTCGACCAGTCGTGGTCAAGTTCTCTTGGCAACGGCTTTGGTTAAAGCTCAGTCGAAAACAGGTTCAGGTGTAACTCTCAGGTGTTTACTTGACCAAGGTTCCGAAGCTTCGTTCATAACGGAATCTGCGGCTCAACTGCTTGGACTTCAAAAATGTCCTTACAAAAGCACAGTCACGAGACTAGGTGGTGAAGAGAGTTCATCCTTGAACTCTAAGTCGGTGGTAAATGTTAAAATTGCATCACTCCTAGACCCTGATTTTAAAGTT